>DWIB01000152.1:0-13866 GCA_018248155.1 Cressida cressida
TCTTTTCCAGCTTTAACCAGCCTTCCCGAGCGTGGTGAATATTCGATCAAAATTGCCGGAACGAAATTTAGAGCACCGGTTCTGGCCCCGGCGTACCGTTAACACACCATGAGAGATGACGACACATCGGTACTATTTCTTTCTATCTTGAACAGCATTTTTGCCCTTTCTATGGTAAAAAAGTAAGATATGTCGAAAGTGCTATGATGGCAACCAAAAACTACTGCGTAGAATTAATAAGAATTTTTCACACACAAGTGATGGTAATATTAGCTATATGAGCTCTCAAAGCCTATAAAATTTATACGTATTAAGTGTGAATTTGACCGCGAAAAAGTACAATTAAACCATCTGTAAGCATAAAAACTAAATTACTTTCCAAACAACCTATTATTTGTACATTTGTCAACAATAATTTTTACACCACAAACAATATCACTATAGGAAAAGGGATATTGTCTTCAGAAGCAATATAACAAATTTTACAGAATCGGAATGAACTCATCCACAATTTCTCATCGAAATTATAAAAACTAGTTGCCATTAGATGCAATACTGATAAAAAATTGCTACAAAGACATGCACGTTAATGGCCTAAATACTTGTTAATACTTATCCTAATAAAACTTCTCTTTTCTCTTTTGTTATTAATATACTCTACGTACATACTCTGTCTCATGTGAAGAACTTCCTATTATAATATTACATTCCTTTTTAAAAACTAGCGATCTTCTAACTTTTTAAATTTCAATCAGCAAAACTTACATACACGTGCATTATACTATATAAATTTTGTGTATAATAACACAAGAATTACATAAAAAAAAATTTCTTAAGTAAAAATAATAAACAATGAATAAGATCAAAAGCGAAAAATAAGTTTTATAAAGCCAAAATGTCAGAATCTCGTGTCTCTCTATATTTATCAGATCTATAATAGCAAACAAACAAGGCACTTGTTTTCGAAACATCTCGGAATCGTTGACAGCAGCGTCTGCGCGTTTTAAGATTCATAAGTTCGATTTTCAGCCTAAATTCTTTTTGGAAGAAGCGTCTCATTTTGAACGCTGCTAATATAAATGATATCATTAAAAGAAACCTTCCATCAAACTGAACTACATCTAGGTGGGTTGTACAACATATATCTTTGATGTTCATTGGCGAAAATTTAACTATGGATATTAACATTAAACAGAAGATGTGACGAAGATGAGAGAGATTGACAGGCTTGTACCTGTGTGCACTAAGTTGTATCTTAAGGTGCTAAATAAAAAGTAAATTATATTTTTGAGGTTTGCAGCGCATGTCATATGAGCGTAATATATGTTTCGGTGTTCTACAGGTTACATTTCGGAGTGTGCTCACGTATTGGACGATTTAATAGCACCATCACCTTTCTACCATTGGACCTTTAGACACACTACTCACATGCATCCCACCTTCGTTGTCCATACTGTGCACTTAAGGACAAAGCCTTTCTCCTCTTTTTTCATAATATTAACATACAACTTAGAGAACAAAACGAGTAGTGGGGAATAATAATATCATAAATTATTTTCTAAACTTGAATTGACTAGTGCTTAACTATCCACCCACTAGATTGAAAGTGGAAGTTAAATCTATATTACAGTGTACAAGTCTAGATGAAGCCTATTAACTCTTCTCTTGAAGACTCCTACTCCATAACTGATGGGAACATTGTCGACAGACTGTTCCACACCCCTACGAATTATGAAAGATGAGGTGAAAAGCTTTGCACACTATTGACAAGAAAAGGATGCAGGGAACAGTGCATCTAAACGTTCATGTCGTCATGGTGAAAAGACGATGGCGACATAAATTATGCATTGTCGTCAAAGTATAATTATGGCATGCAACTGTGATTACAAATTGGTTGAAGTTTCACTTAATTAATGCAAAGAGAATCTAATCATTGAAAAGGAGACATAAGAGCCACAACTAATAATTTGGTAACGCTGCGAATAATGATTGGCTATATCAATATGGAACCAGATAGGATGATTACACCAAACCAAATTGCGCTCCTGCGTTTCACTACTTACACCTCCCTTCACCGAAACAGAAATGTTTACACCCTACTATTAGGCGATTATAATGTTCTTAAACGTTACAGAAAGTGAACCAGATCAGATGTAACGCTGAGTAATCGTACGCCCAGAGTCAACCACCGGCGTCACTAAGTCCTCTGACGGCACTTGTATCCTTATTCTGTTATCGGACGAACAATTGCTACCGTTGGTCGGGTAAAAATCGATGGAAACCTGCTTATGATGGCCTTCTGAGTAGCTTTTAATCTTCGAAGGGCTGACCGGGTGATAATGTGATGGACTAATCGATTGCAAATGGGACGGGTTGCTCACGAGGGGGTTGTATATCACATGGATCCGGACGACGTCGTCCGACATCGGCGACACTGATGACGGTTGCGGTGTAGTCCGCCGGGTAGCCTGAGGGGTAGCCCGTGGGGTAGAGTGTGTCGTAGACGGCGCCCTCTGGATGCTCATTCCGCATATTCCAGACCTGGAAATGTAGGCATTCAGGAATACATCATTCAATTCAAAATAGCAATAAGTCACTGTATTAAATTAATAAAAAAAAAAGTATACACGCGTAACGATTTTTATAATCTTTTTTAAATTTTAATTTTTTATTTTATTTAATAATTACTAATAAATACAATAAATGCTTACGTTTCTGTTTTGGTAGGTTTAAGTTGTTTGGTAAGTTGATCGCGTGTTAGATGATATGAAGATATTCTAGATCTCACCTATCGGAGACAATGCTCGCGTTACTGTGCGTGTCCAGGGAGTTGTCCGGCGCGTGCGAGCGGCCGCTGGAGAACATGCTCAGGTCGGCGGTGCTGGTGACGCTGGTGTCGGCGAGCGAGCGCCGCGACCCGAGCACTGAAACCGAGTCCTCGTAGCGCGCGCAACTCGCGACCCCGCTGTGCTCTACACAATCACAACCTCCACATGACATTCATTTAAATCTTATAACAAATTCATACCTTTGCATTCAACACAAACCTCTATGTACACTTAATACATACAATAATAGCATTTTTTGATGAACTGTCTATTTAAAGCCTCTACATTCAACCCTGTACGTAACAGACAACGCGAATCTAAACTCTGTGCGGATATGACGTAAAAAGGTCAATTTCTACATATTTTTAAAATAGTACCAAAAATTTTTCGAAAGTTCTTTAAATATTAAACAAGAATGTAAAACATCATATATTTACGAGAATACAACATCTCAATCAATGAACAGAGGTTCCGTTTTAACAAGGTAAACTAATGTGTAGCATTTTGATGGACAATTAATGTTATTAATAAATTAACTATCAACTAATTTGATATATTTTTAGTATATAATAAATTTAGAATAGTTTAGGGGTAAAGGAAATCGTTTTCATCTAAATCCAATATTAATCGATTGTGTGATTGTTTATACGTACATGCAAAACAAATTTAATGAAAAGTTGCCATTAATATTTTTGTCGCGTGTATTACAAACAAACATGCAAATATGTTTCAAGCTAACAGGTAATAGCAACAAACACATGCAAATCTATTGAATTAGCGAAATTATTAATCTCTGCTCATACAGGTACAAAAAGATTTGCTAAGTGATTATGTTTATGTCCATTTCTCCATGTATTTGCTTATGTTAAAAAAATCAAATATGATTATATTATAAAGTCTGTAAATCTGGTTTATATAACACTATTTAATAATATCTCTTAAATTATATACTAAAAAAATTTATGTTTCGACTGAAAAGTGATTTGATTACATACACAATCTAAGGATATCTGCTTATAAAAAATAGTGGAGTTACCGTTTCAGATATATGATTTCCGGTCTGGTTACTTTACACTAGTAAATGTATATAAAAAATTGGTGAATCTCATTTATTTCTTGTGTATTGCCTTAAACATTCACGATTGATAAGGTAAGTTCTCATTTTGTGATCGTTCTTGAGAATGGAACCGAGGATGGGAGGCCCAAGGTGGATGTCCATGGATGCTTGGGATGATCGGAGTGGAGCGCCGCATGCAAGGTTTTTTTCTGGGGTAAAAATTTGAATCCATCACTATAATGATTTGTAATATATTATATTACGCTTTTATAATCCATGAGGACATTCATTCATAATTCGTTCTATAATTATTGATATGTCAATTTTAAATATACGTGTACTGTTTATGTCTGTCTATAAACTACATTGATAGTGAGAAATATGATTATAATTTAAAAAAAGTATGATTAACTCTGTGTAATCGTACACGAAAGGAAGTGCTCTAAGGTAAATTATAGTTGTAATGGAAATATGGTTCAATAAATGTACTATAACGTACCTATTAATTAATGGTCTCAATGATTATTTCTATAGTACGAATCTACCCAATGCCTCCTTCACACCACCACAGGCGGCAATACTAAAATAAAACGGAAAAATTCCATTCATAAATCTGAATCACAGCAAGTGAATAGAATTATAGATCAGGTGTTGTCTATCAATAAAATACAATATGGTATAAGTTATGTTTAATAATTGCCGCATTTTATAATCTATAATAGATACGTAAGATATTCTTAATTTCTAATTAAGCAAAATAATGTGAATTTATACACTATCTGGAGAGGTGATGAAGGTGGGTTTATGTGATATATTTATTTCTAAGCTAGTAATGAATCGTTCATAAGAGAAATAACGAGCAGAGATTCGTAATTGCTGAATGGGTGAATGAGGCAGATGGTGCAGTACCTAAGAAAATTTGCAACTATAACGTATCCAATATTGTTAAACTCAAATCAGATTATTGTACAGCCATATCTCCTCTCCAACCATGTCTTAAAATCTGAGGAATCATTTCCATAAGAATACTAGAAATTTCAAAAGCGGCGTGTTAAATGTAAATATTGCCCGTGGTGTTAATAATGACATAAACCCAACACAGCACCACCGAAAATCATGCTTGAACACACATTTGTTTATTAAAAAATCACCTCATAGCAATCAATGTAAATACTATAGGTAATGAACAAACAGGCAAGCAAATAAAAAATGCCGTATACAGAATGACGGCACTGAAAATCAGCCCCAGCATAATTTGTTCATATAATTTCAAAAGAATTACCTCACTAAATATCATTTGAGAACAGTTTTTTGTATATATTTCGTTATTTTATTATCCTAAAGCCAATTTTACCCTGTGTCTTAACTAAATTACAAATCTATATGTATACATATATAATGATCCATACTGTGTATATTTATATACTAAACAAATCAAATTTGTAAAATTTTCAATTAGTGTTGATAAACACTTGTATGTAATTACTAATATGATTAAGTGTAATATATAGAACTTGAATTATATATATTATATATCAGAGGAGATATGACTGTAATTTCCTGCAATTATAAAACGGGGTAAACAGTTGAGTAGATAAGTAGATACGGATGACGCGAGTCACCAGGATAAAACCAAAGCTCGAATGTTTTCAAACTAACAAAGTTAAATAACAAACAACATAATAAGGCAATAGAAAAGTCAAATTAGATTTCTTTATTTGACATAACGCATGGATCATGAATTCTTAAAATATATATATAAGTGAGGTTTACTTTCTGGTTTGTAACTACATTCA
Source organism: Cressida cressida (assembly GCA_018248155.1). Lineage (NCBI taxonomy): Eukaryota > Metazoa > Arthropoda > Insecta > Lepidoptera > Papilionidae > Cressida > Cressida cressida. The sequence goes on from DWIB01000152.1 coordinate 5,682, forward strand.
GACTAATTGCCTTCTCTTCCCAAATGTTCACTACTCTAATGTCTGTTAATCATTTAAAAATAAAACATCTATCATCATTATCCATAACAAATCCATATAAAAAATCGGTCAACATACATTGTTTGACCCATTTTTTTTTTGCTAAATTCATGACATAATCGCACCAGAATGTTGTATGTTCTTTTTACTACTTTCTAGCCTTCAATATTTTCAATATTTACACCAATGATATTATTCAAGTTGATTATGACTGGAAAATAAATAAAATGTTTTTATTTAGGACATGCAGACAACTTCTGATGTGATCACATAATTAATAAAGCAGGTGTCTATAATTATATAGTTAAAACAACTATTTGTACTTGTAGATCTATCACAAAAGTCCAAATTATAGAAGTAGAATTTTTAAAAATTTAAATTAAAAAAAAATACATTCAATGTCACTCTAAAACAAAGAAGCATAGTTGTCGTGAATAAAAAACCATAACATTGACTTAAGAAAATTAAACTACAACTATAGCTAACAAGTGTATAAATATCATCTGTATTGTATACACTTACACACAACATGTATATGTGTATAAACAGACTTACTTGAAACATGCATTTATAAAGAGTACAGAAAATACTAACCTTACAAAAGTATATGATAAATTTATGAAGTAAATCTATTATATATAGTATTGTATATTTCTAACATCAATATTCTTAGATTCTCTGGACACATTTTGAAAAAATTATGTTAGTAGTTAATTTTACTAATGTTTTACATTAGTAACATTAATACTAAAATAATTTTAGAACGACGAGATTTCTAAGGGCTCCTTAACATTTACATTGATCTATGGAAGTAAACAATTAAATAACAGATCAAACCTCTTTGGGTCATGTGGCAACTGATAAACTGATTGTTGCACAATTACTATGCAAAAATCAGTTATTAATATTTAAACTCTTATAAATGCAATTCAATTTTCCAATTTAAGTCTTTGTCCACAATGAAAGAATAAATATTAAATGAACGTACTTGATAACAATTATATTGCTTGATAATATCATTTCAAACAGATGGATATGATGCTAATTGTCCGATTGGAAATAATCACTTTACATCATTGCTATTAAAATTTTATTGATACTGAATGTTGCTTAAAATTCATAGCATTCCTAATAGTCTCATTGAAATAGTCCAACTACTGAAAAACAGAATCTCATGGAAGCAAAATTCTTTTATTAAAAGCATGGTGATCATAAATGGAATGTTTCAAAGATACGTGATCTGATATGAATCTAGACTATCGTTGGATGTTGTAGCTGATATTATCGAGAACAACTCCAAATTACCTGACACAGTGTCGCTCTGTGACAGCCTTGATACATTCAGCTCTTTCAACTCATACTCTGCCTTTTCACGTCTGTAAAAAATGCTAAATTGTAAAACTGCTGCAAAAGTTTAACTAACAATATTTCCAATATTCAGTCGCACCTAAGAATTACCATAGCTTGGGCCTGCTTCTCTGTCTCGGAAAAAGTTTCAGCTCGTTGTCCAATTTTAGATATGTTATTGGGCTCGACGAACACACCAAGTGGTCGCTTTGGCAACTCATTTGGTGGAGAAGTGCCAGGGTAATCGAGCTTCGATCTCTTCAACTCATCCATAGAACGTTCTAATTGGTAAATCACAAAATCATCATCGTAGCCAAAATCTTTGTGCAGCTTTACCTGCCAATAAATATGCATTTGTTACTTTCTTATATTCCAAGATTTACAATATGCTACAAATTATAAATCAATGTACTTACTTGAATATAATTTACAATTAAGTCCATGTCGTTAAGCTTCATTAACTCCTTTTTATGTAACTTTAATATTGTGTAAGCCATTGCTGTTATCACTCTCTCACCTTTAAGCAGATAGATATCCCAAACTCTCAAACAAAGGCTAAATGGTACACGCTCCACAAAACATACAAAAAACCACTTAAGAGAATAAAGAATTGCATCTAAACCAAACATTTCAAAATGGCGTTTTAACTTTGGCATAAATTTTGTGAGTATTTTATCATGATGTTCCAAATACCTTGTTAACTTTGGAAAACCCTCAATGTACAGTCCGTGCATTGCATACCTCGTGTCTGACATGAGTATAGTAAGTGCCCAAAATGCATCCTCCTCATCCATATACATTAGTAACACTCCAGCTAAGCTTGACATACCTTGGCAGTATCCAACTTCTGAGTTATACATACTATAAGCGCAAAGTACATTAAACAAAGAGCACTGTTTCTCTGAATATCGCTCTCTATAAAACTGATGTTCCCGGAATTGTCTATTCACATCAGAGTCGATCTGCCTTACATCTGTGGACCATTGCTTGGCCAATCTAAGCATTTCTTGATATTTCCCTTCATTTTCATGTTTTACCCTATTGATGTCGAGTAATTTAGACCAAACTTTCATACGTAATGATAATGGGATTCCTTTATATATTCTCTTATCCACCTTTTCTTTTGTATTTGGAGAGCCCCAGTTGGCAAGCATTTTAATCCATTTTTTTTCTCTTTCTACTTCCGTGCTCACTTTTTGAGGCGTCGTTTTTTGTAGCAAACGCTCATCATGGATAAAACCATATCTGAAATTCAGTAAACATATTTCTCCTTACAAATATTTAAAAACAACAAAAACATGAAGCCTATGAACAAAAGCAAACTAATATATTTTGCAAGTCCATTTCTACAGAAGCTCTATACTATCCAGTACAATGTTTGAAATACATCTTCCAGGCAGTTGCTGCATGGTCAACCCAAAACTGATGGATTCATAATAATGATGTTCTGAACTCACTGTGGAAGCTGATGCCAGCCAATGCTTATATTGCAATGCTTATAAATTATCACCACCTCTTCAGTGATACTGCTACATATGTGTATATTTAAATAAATGTTAAAATTTTACAAATTTTTCTCCTTTTTGTTTTTCTTTGTTACAACTTAGAGTATAGAGAAGGAACAAATATCCACAATAATATCATTTGCCGCAATATTAACCAAGAAATTATTAAAACTTTTAGGCATTTTTTAAATGAACACATGTGTCAATAGCCCTGAAGAGGTGAAGCTAAAAGCTCAGAAATAAGGGTTAGATTAACAGATAAAGATTTTAAAATTAAATTAAACAACGTACCGATCAGTTTTATGGTACTCTTCGAACTCGGGATCCTCCCAAGGGTCTATTTGCCCGTTGAGATTTTCTCGGCCCCTCTCGTATCTGTGAAAGATTCGTTCCCGCTCCTCGGCAGCTCGAGCTATCAGCGCTTTCTCGTTCATAACAGAGCCTGTTTGTAACACATTCCTAAACACTTAAGTGACCCACAATCCATTAACAAGCCACTAGTGAAATATGTAAAGCTCACAACTACACCACATACAGTTCACAAGGGACACTCAAATCTGCTATTACATATCATCAAATTCACAGACGCATCCTTTACGATTTAAATTCGATTTTAATCACAAATTTCTATGGACGCTAGCTGTTTTAAATAATTTAACCATGCCACAGAATCATAATGAATTTTGACACAAAGAGGGCGCTACACATCTTAAGCACACGATGTTAACATTACTACATAATACAACAATAAATGTAATAGTATTGAAGAAAATTAAACAAAATAAGGCAGAAAAGACCCAGGCCTGTAATAGAAAGGAAAATGTATAAAAATAAAAATCTTCAAATTCATCTTTTCTGAAGTTGAAAGAATACTATTGAAGAATTAGGAAGAATCTAGGAAGAATTCTAGTGAATTTTTCTAAAGGAAAATAAAATATTGTGTTACTACTAAAAAATAAAAACAATTCCCCGTGGAATGGCATTTATTTCTATGACCTCCTAAGGAACAATCTTGAATATTGCTCAAAAGATGGACGCACCCAATTTGCCACATTTAACTTAAGGCTGAAGAGAATTAAAGAGAAACTAGAAGCATATAGAAGCTTGCATAGAAACAAACGAAACTAACTGCGTTACCCATTTAATTTCGATAAAAAAATCATTCCGAATTTATTTAATGGCAATTCTTTACGTGTTCTCAAACTCTGACGAAACTAATCATTGTCATTGTCCTCATCTAGTGTACTGTAGTGTTTTAACTGGGTTTTATTAAATAGAAAGTGTCCAGAGTTCACAACTTAAGTTTCACATGCTTGTTATAACAGTTTAGTAGGCTGCTAATCTCCAAAATAACGCGATTGTTTGAACTCCTTGGAGGACATTAGTGGCCAACAAACAGTACAAAGTCCATAGCAGTTTGAACGGAAAAATATATTAACACTGTTATTTACTGCAAGAATTAAAAATGAATCCTGCTTCAAGAGTAAGATTATTTAAGTTAAAGTAACTAATTACATGTAGCCAAATAGAAACTTATGGTATACTTTATTTAATGGCCACAGTTATCTAATATGAAAATATTGACAATAAATCAGGCATTGTACTTTGGACTTTGGCAATCATTGGAAACATATTTTCTGTTATTTTAAACAATATTTCAATAAAATGTCTTATGTTAATGAAGTGATTAATTTAAAAGCTCCCTATAAAACCCACGCTGTAATCATATTCCCATTTAAACAGGCTTAGTACTTGGAACTTTAGCTTTCACTACTAGGTGAACTGTACTATTAACTTTTACGAAGATATATTATACTTAAGAACAACAAGAAGGTTGGCTGAGTGGGATTCAACTGTATTTGACTAGCTCGATACCTAAAATTTTTTTTGTTTAATATTTAAATTTTCTCTCTTTACAGATTTTGCGTGCTATACACCCTTTCTACAGGAAGCTTTTTTCAACACCATATTCTTCTGTAAAACCTATCCCTAGTACTGGATATTGTTTTGGTATGTATTGTCCTCATAGTTTTGAAAACATGATGTTAAGTTTATTGCATTGGGCATACAATTATAACATTTTTCGAGGGAGAAAATAAAACATGGTTCAGATCTTTGAATGTGGTTGTGTCTATATATATTGTTGTTTATGTACTTTTTAGTGATAACGTTTTCTAAAATATTTGAGAAATGTTATTTTAGTTCATATAACAGGACATTTTGTTTTTTAAAGGAGACTTTACCAAGTTCACCTGGCCAAGAACTATGAACTTCAATTTCCAGTTGTATGATTTTCTGGAAAATAGTATTGATTCTTTACATTCATAGGTTTACATAGATTTTTTCATGTGATTAATAAAACTGACACTCTCATTAGAGTTAAACTTGGACTGTAAAATTTTTCTTATCTTTACATCTTTACAGAACTCACAGATGAGCAAAAAGCACTTCAAGAGCTTGCAAGAAAATTTACCAAGGAAGAAATCATCCCTGTGGCTGCACATTATGACAAGACTGGTGAATATCCATGGCCCATCATCAAGAAGGCATGGTCACTGGGCTTAATGAATGGACACATTCCTGAGCACTGCGGTAATGTTTTTGTTATTTTATTGCTTCATCATTATCATCTTGACCTTCAGGCAGGCCTCCATAGCTTATTACTGTTCTTTGCTAAAGTTCAACAACTAGTTTTAACATTTAAAACCTAAAGGTTTAATGTGTTCCTGTTGATTTGAACAATGAAATTGCTGAACATAAGCCTTCTTTGTCACCATTAGGTTTTTTCGCTATTTATATTCATATTTTATGATACTGCATTCTAATAACTCAAGTAAATATAAAAACATTTAATGTCTATGACATTCAATGTTTTTATATTTATTCATCTGATTTAGAAGGCATAACTAATAAAATTATTCCCAGGAAGATAATTTATGTGGAGATATCTCTCTATTGAAGAATAAGTTTTATTCCCAATATTTATGTAGTTTTTGAAAAACTTAGCAGTTATTATATTTTCATTGAAAAAAGAGATATTAAAAATTTACGATAGTCTACAATATTTACAGGAGGTTTAGGTTTAGGTGTTTTCGAGGATTGTGTCCTTTGTGAGACGATAGCATACGGGTGCTCTGGAATGATGGCCGCCATATACATCTCTAACGTGGCAGTGAGCCTCTAAAAATATATGATTTATAAACTTTTGCGGTCCTATGTAAACCCATAAGTATTAGTCGTTTTACCGTTATTGTCTCTAACTTGGGTGTAGCCGTATCAGAATGGTATCAACCCGAATCTGAAATGAACCTATTCAATAGCTAACATTGTACTCATAACTTAAGGAGATTGTGTAGATTTAATATGACCGCAAAGGGATATAATTATATTGTTTGGTTTTCTACAGAGTGGTTTGAGCTTCTGGCAAACAGATTTCTGTTTTGAATTACTTTATGGTGTATTGGAAAATCTATGTATTTCTGGTAACATAATATTGTGATAAATAGAAACAATGTTAAATTTATCATGTTGTATGTCATCACAATCAGTTTGATCATTAAGATTACCATGATATGTGGTTAAATGAATTATAAGAAATATATAAAACTGGTCCCAAGGTGGCGAATGTAACGTGGCACTGTGTATACCATTCCAACTAGTGCCACATTGTTATGGGCAGGTACATCATATACATATATAATATATATGCATATATAATACCCTTAGGTCGTAAAAAGTCTCTCTCGTAATGTAAACACTTTTTTCTATATATATAAATTAGCACACGAATACCCTGTTCTATATACAGCGTGTTTTTAAATGCCTTCAATTAAATTGACTTGTAGCTTCAATATTGAATTCTTGATCCGTATATTATATTATCTGGTTTGTTTGTTGATTTAGATGTACATTGGATATAATTTTTTTGGTTTGTTGGTGTTAGTGTGTTTATATTGTTTGATTTATTCTGCAACTCTATAGGATGGGGTGTCGTACTTTACAGGTGGTATGGGAATGGGGGTCTTTGATGGCTGTACGATCGCTGAAGAATTGGCATTTGGTTGTACTGGTATAATGACGGCAATGGAATCGAGCGGACTCGGCGTGAGTGTCATGCCGATTTTTCATCGCTTTATTCCTAATACTTCATACACAACACCAAATTATTTTCTAGTATATCCAATTTGTGCCTATTTTATAACAACTTGCTTGTTCTTTACGCTTTAATTAATAGTTTGTTCTGTAAAGTGTTTGTCCGTTGTGTATGCTTTTTAACATATCCAATAAACCTAGCTTTTTTAAAAAATTGTAAGCATAAAAATAATTCTTTCAACAGTTCCTCATTTGTATTTCGCAATGTATTTCCTTTTCACCAAAAAGGATATTGATGTATTAGACTTTCTTAGTAAATTACATAATTACTTCATTGTGGCAATTTTGTAAAATACGCCTAATCAGGTACATATATGTGAAATAGACAAGTCGTAAAGGTCGAATCTTTCACCAGTTAAAGATTTATGGTTAAAGAATAAAATTTACTGTTTGAGAAACACCATGCATGAATAATATACTTTATGCCATGGCAAATTTTTCAATTGTCTCATAAAAACAACTCTAAAACTGGAAATCACAAATTGCTAATAAGTTTCTTATATACAAATTACCTAAATATCTAATTATTTATTTGATCGAAAAAGTAATTTTGATACAAATAAAGGAACTGCTTTGAGAATTACTCAATATCTGGAATGTATTCTTTGGCTAGTTCAATTTCCTTTTTACGCAGTTTTTTTTTATTTCAGCAAACCCCTGTTATCCTCGCTGGTAATAAGGAGCAACAGAAAAAATACCTCGGAAGAATGATCGAGGAGCCTCTTGTTGCTGTGAGTTCTATCCCAATGAATTTTTTGAAATTTACGTATTATTGTATTGAAATATTATAATGGTCAGTATCAGTCACCATCAGATGAACATCTCAGCTTCTGTCGTCGCTTCTTGGTGTAACAGTAACGTTGAGATAAATAAAAAGTAATGCTTTGAACAGGCGTACTGCGTGACTGAACCGGGTGCAGGATCCGATGTTGCCGGTATCAAGACGCGTGCAGAGAAAAAAGGCGACGAGTGGATCTTGAACGGTCAGAAGATGTGGATCACTAACGGCGGCGTCGCTAACTGGTTCGTAAAGAGCACCAACTATTTTCATTTTATATAAGGAATTGTAATTTAGTTAAACAATTTTCTTTTCAGGTATTTCGTGCTTGCAAGAACAAACCCGGATCCGAAATGTCCGCCTG
>DWIB01000153.1:0-13857 GCA_018248155.1 Cressida cressida
ACTACCATCATATAGTAGCCATAATATTGTCAGAAAGCATGTGTAACCGACGTAACGTGAAATGATAGTCAACTATACAGTCCAGGACAGTTTATAAACTAATAAATGTTTACGTAATTTCAATAAAGCTACGAAATACGCGAGACGCAGTAAATAAGATAGTAGTAGTAGTAAATGAGACAGAGATTATCCAGAAGATATAGATTCACTACTACATTTACCAGGAGTATACATTGAGTACGCATGACCACTGTGGCCTACTCATTATTTATAATGCAATGATATTTTGTCCATTATAAATATGTTAAAAAGTAATAGTCAAATATTATAGTAAAACTCGCTTCACTATTCAATGTTATTTATTACCTTTACTGAAATGTTCACTTTTTACTAATGGTAAGACTAGAGACCATTCACATAAATCTTCTGTTTCCATCATCAAACAGTAATTAATGTATCCCAGTCTGTGTACTGTATTTGTATATGGAATATGATATTCTTGTTAAAGATATTGGAATAACAGGAACATACCTTTTTTAAATTCATGAAAGTCAATGCAATATGAACAAACAGGAGATAGTATTGTAAAATGTTTGTTTTTTAAACATGACGCCTTCTATAGTTGGTTTGTCTTAGGTGATACTCTTAATACTATTATTTACAATATAATAAAATAACAATGACATGAGGAAGTTTATTATTATCAATGAATCAATATTATAATATATTGACAATTATTACATCTATGGACATTAAAAACTACCAGAAAGTCCTTTTCCCAATATGAGGTTCTAGGATATTTATCCACAATGCAAGTGAATGTTCATGGATACTACACATGCGAAGCCAATTTCATGTTTAGAACAAAATGGATATGTTCAGTAGCAGAATCCTTGATGAAAACCTGTGTTTAATAGTAACAGTAAATTTATGAAAACTACAATTTTTATTAATGAATCTAATACAGCAATAAATCTTCAACTGTTAAAAGAGTTCTATTTGATTTAATCTGTGATTGCAAAGTTTAGAAGTTAATAACACTGGCTAGTTTTTTTACTCTATTAAGGAGCAAATCTCCTTCGCGGATGGTGGCTTGGTAGAGATGGGAACGGTCTGCATCAGCGCCGCGCCCCGCTCCTGTGACCACGCATCCTGCCACCGCGTCAATACGACACTGCAAGCGTCCTGCTGCCGTGAAACTGAAAAATCATCATCAAAATATAAAATACCTTTACAGCTCGCGGACTACCAGTTGAACTGCGCCGCGAAAATAGAAACCTTTTAACAAATATGGTATATTTGCCCAATGTAACAGCTTCTGGCGAAACACGCTAAAAAAGTTAACACCGCAATAATGTATCAAAATAACGGCCTATTACCATCCCTAGTTTAACATCATATTCAAGGTCATGATAAATCATTATAAATATATAACAATAATCCAAGTTCAGTTGTTAATAATTCATAAGCAAATAGAACAATAAATAAATTAAAAAGTATGATCCGTTAAATATTGGAATGTATGCTTACGTGGAAATTTCTTCTTCTACAAACTCCCTTGTGACGCCAAAAGTGTCGGCGATGTTGTCAAGACTCAGCGAGCGATATGCCCGCAGTAACTGCACATATGCCTTGATCCGAGCCTCGCGAACATAGTGCTGGTAATGTGGGTGAAACACGGGATCCACACAAATTTGTGTCTCAACCTATATTTCATTAAGAAAAACAAATTATAAAATTAAGAAAGTGGAAATAAATCTTGCATTTTGAAATTACCCTCATATATTGTAACTACTACAGCCTCTCATATAGACCTTTAGCCTAAGTCACCTACTGACTGGTGATTGTTAGCACCTCATGCTCCACCATAACTGTGACAACAAACTTGTCAATTAATACAGGGCCTGCCATGTATTTGGGTTTGCAGAGTATGTTATACACTAATTTGTGGAGTTGTGTCTGTAAGTCATCATACTGGAAATACAGATTGGCTCAAACCAATCACTAAAATATAATTAAATCCAATGGCATACCCATGCAAGGCTTTTCAAAAAGTCTGCATAACGGCATTCATGAAGAGACTCAACCAGCTCTCTTAGCTCAGGGAACCTGGATCGCAGTGCTTGGACAGCTGCCCCTTGTCTTCTTAAAGCTGCTTGCAACGCATGCCTTTCTAAAGCCAGAGCACATGCAAGGACACAGTATTGAATGATTGTACCTGAAATTATAGGATCATTTATTATGGTAAATAGAAGTAACAAACAATAATACATTGCTACTTTAGTATTAAATTGTATTAAAGTTTTAGAGTCACAGAAATCTCGCAAGTAATACTCAAGCAAACAGTGCTGCAAATTTTTATTCATCACTATATTTTCTACATATCAATGTCACAGCGGAATAACCTTCCTAAATAGGACTCCACACTTTTTTTTCTCCTTAACCTTACGCAAGAAGCCATGATTATCTCCGAAAATCTGCATGGGCCTTTGTTGAACAGTAAACTTGGCCAACTGAATACATCATTTTATTCAAAAACATTCTTAAGAAATTTCTAATAAATTATCCACTACTTCCTACTCTATTCTCCACTTGTACTTTATTTTCTTACCAAAATCAACCAACTCATATGATTCAAATGTGGAAACACAATCAATAAACAGTTCAGCTGCATGATTGTAATCTCTTACTGCAAGACAATATATTGCTTCATAAGCCTTAAGCTTATTCCTTGAACGCCAGTCACCTCCCTTGTCTACTAATTCATGAGCCTGGATCAAAAATAATAACAATCAATTTTTGCAACCCATTTTCTCTCTAAAAACTAATTTATTTAAATTCCTTTATTTTTAAGAGAAATAATTTATTCATACCTTGTTAATAGCTTTTCCCATATCTTTAACATTACAGCCATGGAAGTAAGCAATTCTAAACAAGGCAAAGATAGCATCTAGTCTTCTATTGGTGGTTAAAGTAGCATCCTCATACTTTGCTGTGGCTAAAGCTGTTGCTGCTTCTTTGTTCCCAATAGAGCACAAGTAATCCAATCTATATCAGATATAATTAGAATTATTAAAATGTTTACAATGACATATCACGATTATTATAATGTTATAAAAAATCCATTACCTGTCTTGCCAAACCGGAGTCTCGGAATCATCCTCTTCAAATTTTGATAGCTTATCCTCATTTTCTTTTGCCATTTCATCATACAAATTTTGATCGATTGGCCACCCCAAATCCGCACACACTTCTTTATAATATGGTGCCATGTTTCCCGCTTTAATTCCTTGAAATAGTTGTTCTTTCAGTTGATGATTATCTTTAAATTGAGGCAAAGAAAGTTTGAATTTGATGCCTGCAAGTGACATGTACTCAGGAGTTTTTCCTTCCGCAGAAAGTTCCATTTTGAACAAGGAATCTCTTTTTTTGAAAAAAAAAAGTATGGTTTATGTAAATTTAATAAGAAACTTTTGGGACTGATTGATTATATGGCGTTTACAACAGAACAAGCATACATTTAGACAAAGCAAGAAAACGTCAAAAATATACGATGTCATTCAGTTAACAGATAATAAATACAACATTTATTTGTATCAATTCCTCAATATTTTAAGAATGTATTTATTTGTAAAAATATAAGAAGTAACGTTTAATTGTATGTAGTAACTTTTGTTATTTCGAAAGGAATAAATCATAAAGCAGCTTTGATTCAGGTTTTTAATTAATGTTATAAGACATTCCTAAAATCTAAAAGATGTCTGAAAATTTTGTGAAAAATTCTAAATTGATGCCACTTATTTAGTAATTTAATACAAAGAAACAAAATGTTTGCGACGTTGCCTCCTCCCTATAATTGTCAAAGTTTATGTATGTGTAGTATGTAAATTTCAATGAAAGTTTTGTCTATCCAACATCTTTGAAAAGATGTTTATTATTATTTATCGGTGTAAGTGAATTGTTATGAGTTACTGTATTAACGTTTTCACATGAAAAATAGTAGTAATACTAACAATGGATAATTGTTTTACTATAAATCCATCCATTAAGATAGTACCAACACTAGAAGAGTCTTTAAATACTTCAGGACTAAATTTGGATCTGGACATAAATTGTAGTCAACTTTTCGACCAATTGATAGTGCTTTGGAATACATGGAAGAAAAGCCCTATCGTTAATCATCACGTCAAGCACTTATTTGAGACTAGCCTTGATCCTTATAGAATAGTGCTTGCTTTTGTTATAAAATGTAAGGAATTCAAAGATAGTAAACCCAAAACTCTTCCTTTTTATATCATAGAAGAACTACAAAAATGGTCACTTGAAAGTGGAACTGCTCCTGCAGATTTTTTGAAGCTACCTGCTTTTCGAATAGGTACAGAGCAAAGAAATTACCAATTTCTTAATTTAATAATTAAAACTTATCAAGTCAATACAATAAAAAAATGTATTTTACCCATTGTTAAAGAAATGTTAATGAATAATAATATAGAACGAGCTGTACAAGTTATAACAGCAATGGAGCTGTATGGAGAAATACCTGTTGAAGATTTGATGTTTCCATTAATTCTTCAAAATAAATTTAACCTGGTTTTTGATTACTTATTTCAATGTCCTGATCAAGTTTCAAATTTGGTACAATTTTTGGACAAATTACTTGATAAAAACTCTAGCACTCATGATTATGTACAAAAATATATATATGAATATAACATAAATAGTGTTAAATTTAACATATGTCATAAACAACTTGGGAAATTAGTTGGAAAATTGTGCAAAAAATTTGAAATTCCTTTGGAATCATGTCAGAACCTTGTTAAGTATCGTACTACTGGAAGATTGAAGTATCTCATACATCAAAAATATGATGTTAATAATTTAAGCATGCCTGTGTGGGATGATTTAGTAAAGGATGCTTTAAAAGAACATCCTGATTCAGCAAAAGAATTTATCTACATGTTAATGTGTTATGATGGTAATGAAGCAGCAAAATGGGTTAGATACCTTAATTTACCTGAAACTATGTTGTCACAATCAATACAAAATTTATCGTCACATCAAGGTGAAACTTCGGAGAGTGACAGCCAGAACGCATGTGACAACTATTATAAATTAACTTTACCTTTTGAAAGGATAGTAATCATAGATTCAACAGAAAAGTTTAATAATTTAACAACTCAATATTTAAAGAACTGTAAAGTCGTTGGTATAGATTGTGAATGGAAACCATCATTTGGCACCAAGGAATCACAAGTAGCCTTAATACAAATTGCTGTAGATAATTATGTGTACTTATTAGATACTTTAGTACTCAATAAACAGCAATATTATAGTTTTTGGAACACATTGAACATAACATTATTAGATAATGCTGAAATAATAAAGTTAGGATTTGGCTTAGAACAGGATTTGAGAAAAATGAAAGATTCTGTCATTGGATTACGTAATATTAAAGTAAAGGGTGAAGGACTGTTGGATTTGTCAATACTGTGGAATGATCTTATTAGTTCAGGGTTAACTTTGCAAACTGATATTAGTAATGAAGGAAACAGTCTTAGCTCCTTAGTCAAATTATGTTTTGGACTACCACTACAAAAATCAGAACAATGTTCAAATTGGGAAATCAGACCGCTACGTGATACACAAATAAAATATGCTGCCCTTGATGCACATGTTATTTTGGAACTTTACTATTTCCTTCAAATGCAATCTTCAGAACAAGGTATAAAATTTGAAGAGATTTGCAATGATATTATGTTGCTTTCCAAAAAAAAATCTACTACAAAGTTAAAGTGGCACACTCTGGAACCTCACTTTCAAAGTAAAAAAGCAGAGCAAGTAAAGTTATTGGTGGACATTGAATTAATGACATTAATACCATATTTAAGATACTTTGGAATAGACACTGTAGTAACACCAACAACAATGTTATGGTATGACATTGTAAATCTAGCAATATCTGAAGATCGTTATATTTTAGTCTCAAAATTTAAGATACCACCAACAAAAAAATACTCACCCAAATTTATTTTACAAGTTGAGGCATATCATAGCATTCAAAGGCAGCTAGACAAGATAGTAAATTATTTCAATTTGATTATAGATAATATTAAAAGTCGTTGTATAAGTTGTAATAATGACAATTTGAAAAAACTGCCTGTTGAGGATGTTGTTGAAATATGTAAGAAATACAGTTTGACTAGTAAAATGAAAAATCATATGAATAACATTGAATACGACAATGATGATACCACTTATTATGATAAATTCTTAAGTGATTCGGATGATGATAATATGATTAATGGACCAGTTAAAAATCCCATTGAAAGCAACGCATGTATAACAAGTAAAGATGTGTCTCTTGAAATATGCAATGTTGAAAAACTTATAGAATCTCCTCGAGAAGCTATTCTTTGTGAATCTTGTGGTAGACTTTTTTGGGATGGCGATGATCTGTACAAGGCAGTAATTAGTGTTGTAACTTAGACCACTAAGCGTGTATTGATATTTTTACATAGTACATTAACCGATAAATTTTGATGTACAGAGTAGAATTGGATAGATTATTTTTTTAATTTGAAGTTCTTTTTTCTTTACATGCACTTATTTGTAAAGAATCAAATTTTGCAAATGCAGCTATTTATTATACATCCATCTATGACATGATATATGTATATATATATTTATGACCACAAACAGGACTAAGAAAAGATTAAATTATGGTAGCCGCTTCTACTTAGTCCATGAAAATTGTAACTAAAATTGTATAAATTACAAACATGTAAATCATTCACATTTGGTTAAGTAAATTGTAGTAGAACTTTGGTTCTTCTTTTTGTATTGATGTGTTGTTTCACTGTTAAAACTTTTCTTTGTGAGGTTTTTAAGTTTTCATTTTATGTAAATATCATTATGTTACATATTATTAATTGCTTTGGCACAACTAAATATTTTTTATTAAAATTAATGAATTATTTATGTTTTCCTAAAGTAATTATGTTTAATTTGACATATTATACATGCACTTATAATATTCATTCCTCTCCCTTAAGTGTTTACACCCAAAGTGAATAATATTTGACATCTCATAGAAACCATGGTACATGCGTTTAGGATGTGCAGTTCTCAATGGCTAATCATTGCATACCTCTCAAACCTTTAGCTTTTAACCAAAGTTTGTTTTGTTACTTTACTTCAGATACACATCCTAAAAGAAAAGATTATATACACCTTCAACATGTATTATTATTTCAAAAGATTAATTTTGTATTCCTTTCAATTCTTTCCATCGTCTTGGTAATATATCAAAATAATGTTCAATATTTTTATCTTAAAATAATATTTTAAAAAACAACCTAGGAAGTGTATCCTTTCGTTTACAAAAAGTTAAGGTTCTCCTAAAATATCACAGTATACACAATTTATGTATAATATTGCTTTGCCTTGGGAGTTGTAAAATTAACTACATTTAAAATATTTTAATTGTCAATGTAAAACTTTACATGTAATTATTTAGTGTCAGTGTATTCCTTCTTTATTAAATAATAGATTTGATAACATGTTTTATTGTTTTTTTGATCTTACCCCTGGACACATTTATGATAATTATTATTAAACTGAGGTTTTTACAAATTTAACTGTCTGGGGATGTACGATGTAACGGGAAGGCCCATTCATTATTGTGTTCCGGTCCGAAGGGCACTGTAGCCAGCGAAATTACTGTGGTAGAATGGCGCAGTGCAGTGGTGATATACCATTCTCTACCTAGTGGCACATTGTTATGAGTGAGAATATAATTTACCATCAGATTAACGTCTAGTTGCTTACTTAGTATAAAACTAAACAAAACTTTGATTTTAAAAGTTATTTAATTCTGAAAACAATATAATTAAAGTCTGAATAAAAGAACCATAGAGGAGAACTGTTATTTTAACTTTAATACAAATGAACTTGTGCTGTTATTATATTTTGAAGTTTTAATATTTCTATGAAATTATAACCATAAAATTATTATTAAGTTTAAATTGTTGTAATTCATCTTCCTTTAAGTTATTTTTTTCAAGGTTTAGTTTTTCTAAATCCATTTTTGGAAATCCTTTTAAAGTATTCAGTTTATTGTTCCTCAAAATTAATACCTGAAAATTATTACAGATACTTAATATTACTTGATTAAATAAAAACATTTTTTTCTTATCTGAATTATGTATGAAATTGCTACTGAAATATTTTATAGTCTTTTTTGAACCCAATTAATAACTTTACATGTACTTTAAATTCCTTAATGTTTAATTAAAGTATTATTTAGGAAAAATTAATCCAAATAACAAACAGTGAACATGAATTTATGTTATAAAAAATAATTGTACACCATTATTAACTTGATGGACAATTTTAAAACATGATTTCTGAAAGTTGTCATTGTTCTATACTTTAGATGATAAATAACTTATAACATAATTTGAACAGGTTTTTCTTGAGATTAATTGTCAATTTATTGGCTTCATGTATGATACTCGTATTTTGAAAATTAATAGGTAATCTTTAAGTAATATAAGCATATTGGCATAACATTAAAATTTTGTGTTTATATTAAACTGAAACATTCTGATTAATTAAAAATATTACCTTACAATGTTGTAGATATTTTAAAGTAGGCAGTACATTTGAACCTAAGCATTGGTTTGATAAATCAACCGCTTCACAAAAGCTGTAATATTGTAAATGTGGTAAACTTGACAGTTTATTTGAAAATAATGGCTGGAAGATGTTTATGTTGCGTGAATAATCTTGCATTAATTGATTCTCCATATTCCACTTTGATATCAAGTCATTGTAGTATCCAGCTCTTTGGTGGTCTAGATTTTTTAGGTTTTGTAAATTGAGAACAGCTTCTTTGTGATGTAAATTTTCATCAATACAATGCAGAAAGAACGTTGTCGTTAAAAGAGTCCCTGAAATTATCATAATTTTATATATATGATAATGTACAGAAGATAAATTTTTAAACCAGATACAAAATTTTAACTAAGTGAAGAAAAAAATGTTACATTTATTATCTGGTTCCAAAAGTAGTAGTTGGCGGCAAGCTTCAAGTTGCTCATTTAATTCTTCAATAACAGATTCAGAATACTTAGTTTTAAAGTTTATTTTCCCTTTACCTACATAAGTCTTACACATATCTTGTACACATGTAATAACTACTTTTTCATTATTATCATTTTCATATTCCACCTGTAAAAAAGTTGCAAATTCAAAAAAGTAAAAACTGCCTATAAAAATTAAAATACATGAACCACAAAAATACCTTTATATCCATATCATCAACTATATTTACGTTATGTTTTAGAATCCATAAACTATCATATCCATTACCATTACAAGGAACCCACTCGCCCTTTATTACAACTCTGTTGAATAAAATGTTTATCTTTGATTGTACATAGTCGTAATCAACATGCTTGTTAAATGCTACTGTAGTCTTTAAATGTGACACAGCACATACTACTAAACTTAAAGTAGTTTTAACAGCGCCTGGAATAGAAATTATTTACAACTAAAAATATAACAATTTACTTGGCTCAATTTCAATATAATGCTTGTATGAATTTTTCAAGTCTGTCTACCTAACTTACTTTCATATTTTAAATCTAACTCATAATTTATAAACGCAAAACACGTTTTTGTATCTAGCTGTTGAAATACAAGTACCAAAAAATTCCAATGCATCGCTACCTATAGCTTCATCTTATTTTAAACCATGTAAACTTATGTTCCTGTCAACCTACCAAATGTGGTGGTAGGTCTTTGTTACCTCGTGTTATCGCGTGAGATACCAGGTACTGTAGCTAGTGAAATTACTGGGGTAACAGGACTTAAAATCTTATGCCCCGGAGAGGCATGTGCAGTGTTATGGTGTATGTATCGCTCCAACTAGAGCCACCTTGTTATGGGTGTGTGTATCATTTACTATCAAATTAACATCTTGCTTGTCTCGTAGCAAACTTAGTATAAAAAAAAAACAATAAAATATATATTACCTAATAACCAACGCTGATAGAACCATGCACTAGTGTCATCAGGATCTGTAAATGCAGCATCCTGGACCATTTTTAATTCATGCTTGTGATGTGTATCTTTTATTGGCCGTCCACCTATATATAATAATTATTATAAAATAATTTTATTATTTCAAAACTATTTTCGTTAAATAAAAATTTTGTCACTACAACATGCTATTAGTAGTATAATGTATAAATATGTAAAATATAACAAACCTTTCACATCAGGGTACAACTGCAACAGCATCTTGCTTCTGTAATGCCATGCTGAATAGTTTGAGAAATTATCAAGTAATTTGTTAGTTGTAAAATCAAATTCGTCTTGTAAAGGAGGCTTGCATTGGCTTACAACAAAACGTCGATAATCCCATGTGTGAACTAAAATAAAATATATACATAATTTAAAACAGACACAAGAACAGAAAATTTTAAACAAAGCTAGTTGAATTTGAAATTTACGTAAGTAAATTATGTAATTTGCACTTCAATTATGTGCTTCTGCAATTTCATTTCACTATATAATTAACAACAGAAAGAACAGCACTATATCCTCATAAAATATTTTAAAAAACACACAGCTAAGTCTATGTTTTTATATACATGGATTTTTATCTACCCTAATTTTTGTCCTGAAATTGTAGTATTATAGTAGTAATATAGTAATACTCACAATTTCTCTCATCAAGTTGTAGATAAGTGTTACACAAGTTTAGTTCCTTTTTCCAGTCAGGGTCTGCTCTAGTGGTTAGGACCCATTCTCTTTGGTGCCAGGCACAATAGGATTTCGGATTTATTTTTAAACAATACTCTGTCATGCATAATTCATTATCATATACTTTTGTGAGTTCCTCTGCAGAAATGTTTTCCCTTAAATATAAAAACAAATATAAACAAAACATAGATCTTAGATATAATAACAGCATCTCATAGATCTGACAAGTGATTGCTAGGTGGAATTTTTAATTATTATAAATTTCTGTTACTTTAGACTTAAAGCATGTTCAAACTGTCTTTGATACTTATAGCTATATACTTAAATAGCACAAAAATGTTTTAAACAATCCAAACATCACATTTTACCTCATGTGTTGTAAGATTTCTCTCCTTATATTCCAAAGTGTGTAAATATCAGGATTTGAAGTTAATACTTTCCCTGTAAGATCCAATAATTCTGTGTCAATCTCACCATTTTTTCGCTGGAACAGCAGAAATTTCTTATTAACAGGTATATTCATTTTGTACTGAACCAGAAAATACACAGAAAAGTTACATAAATAACATTTTTTATATAAACATACACACCTTTTGCTTAATGTTCTGCATCAAATGCTTGAAAATTTTTAGCTTCTCTTGTCTTTCTTTCTCTTTTCTTGCCTTTACTTCATCTGATGTTCGAACCTTTACTCTTCCATGCTGAAAATAATATTTGTAAAACATATTTAACACAATTTTTCTCTTAAAATTTTGTAGACAAATTTATTGTAACTGGGTATTGAAATAAAGACTAAATTTATACTATTTTACTTACCATTTTAAACGATGTATATAATATATATATATTTGAGCCGGTATTATATATTTTAGATTTCTTACAAAATTTGTACACTAATTCCAACTTTAATTACTGTGATGTCAAAACTTGACATTGCGGACAGCCGATTTTCTTGAGTTGATAGTTGGTTTTATGAAATAACGATTTCAATATCGAAAGTAACGATGATTTAATAACTATTGAATTTTATTAGGTGTATTTAAATTTCATATTCAGTATTATTTAAGATTACTTCACTTTGTCAAATTAGCCCCAATCTTTTTCTTCCTTTATGTACTATGGTTTCAGGATAATGCTCAGCGGTTAGTCTTTTTGCCTAAAACCGCCCATTTCTGCAGCGAAATAAATCTTTGCAAACACGAAACATTTTCTTTTAAAACATTTGAATCATGTTTCCATACGATACATGTTGTAACTATACTAAAGTTACCAAAAAATGAGACGTACTCCATGAGATGCGTCTCCAGAGGACAAGCACAATGTGGTGCTGTGAGTAAATTTATAACAAAACAAAACTTCCAATGCTTGTAAAAATTATTTATCTGTATATGTTAACCAATGGACGTGACAGTTTCAGGTGCTGTTATCTCAATCGTGCAAGTTAATGAATTGTATTCAAGTTTATGTGAAATTATTGAAAAATAATGAATAATGCATCTCAATTCTCTTTACGATGGAATAATTACGTTAGCCATGTTACGGAAGCATTTAACGAACTCAGGTTTTCGAATGACTTAGTTGATGTCACGTTATGTTGTGAAGGTGGCAAAATCAGAGCTCACAAAATGTTATTGTCGGCATGCAGTAATTATTTTAAACAGATTTTTAAGGAAAATCCATGCCAGCACCCTGTGATCATATTTAGAAATGTCAAATTTGAAGATCTCAATGCGATTATTAATTTTATGTACCACGGTGAAGTGAATATATTTCAAGAGCAATTGGAGTCTTTTCTTATAACGGCTGAATTGTTAGAGGTAAAAGGTTTAACTGACAATGCGGAGGAAGAAACATCTAAAACCCAAATAATGTTTGTTGATAATACTTCATTAGACTTAAGTTCAAAGTCAAGTAGAATAAATGATGATTTTATGTCAATTCCAAACGATGAACCAATTAATCTTGCTACCATACAGACTAACAGAGCTGAAACCATTCCAGAAAATACTCTCCAAAAAAACTCACATGATATAATTTCTGAAACTGACTTTCCAACTGAGAAAGTTATAGCTGAAGAAAGTACAAATGTGAAATTGAAAGGAACTTTGTTGTCTAGTGAAGACATGCAAGTTGACATGCAGTCCACATCTGCAGAGGATCTAACAGAGAAAACAAGTGGTTTGTAATTTTTTTTTGAAAATATTGTATGTATCCATGGATATACATGTAGTATTTATTTAGGATATTATGGTAAGACATGAGTTCTACACTATAAGCATTTATAGTTAATAATTTTATTTGTATGAAATATCTTTCTTGATGTTAACATAAATTTTGCCATCATGTAGGCCATATTACCTGTCTTGCTTTAAAACTGCTTTTAAATATAAGAGTTGTTGTTGTCAGTTGCTCTTAAAATCGTGAACTATTTTTAGTGGTTTTAAGCATGTATTTTGATAAGTTGAAGTTATGCACAAAATATGTTCACTACCTTCCCCCTTTTTTAAATACTGACTTTTGAAAAGGTGTAGTGATAAGTATTTATTTTTAATTTATTTTCTATCTATTTCAGACTCTGACTTAGCAAAGTTTCGATGTCAGTTATGTCCAAAAGGATTTAAACATCCAACTTCATTAACTCTGCATAAAGATTCACATGCAGGGAAAACGCAGTGTCCAGTTTGTCATCGATCATTTTCAAGGTCTTATGATATGAGGAGCCATTTACAAAGGATTCATCAGGGAAAGCAATTGACAATTAAAGAGATCAGATATAAAGGCAACAATGATCCTGTTTCAAAACAATTTACCTCTAATATGTAGCATACAATAATGTAATTATTGTTATATCTATATGATGCAAAATGCCTATTAATGTAATCACTCATAGCCTATTTACATATTATGTAATAAGTAGAGGAAATATTTATTTAAACTTTTATAAGTCACAAATGAACTTGCTCATTGCTGTAGCTTTTGCTATTTTTATACTAGTCTTAAATATGACTGTGTCATTGTATTAAAATTGTTTCTATTAGTGTGGTGTTTGTTTAATTTTCTATAGTATAAATTTAAGATCAATTATTA
>DWIB01000154.1:0-13766 GCA_018248155.1 Cressida cressida
AATGGGCGGTCGGCTAACTACACTAGTGTGGACGATGTTGGCCCGCGCTTTAAAGTATTTGCCCACCCCTGATCTAAAGTATTAAAACATTTCAGCCATCTGTAGATTGTTCACACATAAGACAGCCAATAGTGCAATTATAATTTTATGTTGTTTTATTTTTGTTTAGAGACTATAACTCATGAAATCAAATTGGTAATTTCGTCAGTTTGTGTTTAGTCACAAGTGTTCATTTAATATGTGTGTGGCATGTGTAATATATAGTTCTATAAAACAACCTACACTTTTTGGCTTAGCATAATGAAAGGGTCTATAAATGCGGACTCGAAACAGCAGGTCCTTTCCTGGTTCAACAGGGGCACTACTTTTGTCCTCATTATCATTGGCATCCTGAAATAATTATACTTAGTTAATTTTTAATAACTGTTTCCACTTTTGTTTGTTACAGATACTGCTAAAATTTATTTTTTTTATCTTATAACCACTTGTTGTCTTTTTTTATCTTATAACAACAGATAGAAAGCAACAGTTTGTCTTGACAAACTATAGCTTTTTATCAATCCTTACTGAAAATACAGATATATAGCTTAAATAAACAGTACACACCTCTTTGTCATGTGACAGAAACCTCATACCCCTGTACTTTAATCTTTTAACATATACATTAGACTTATCATACCGCAATCTTGATTTAAGCCTTTGTATTATGTTAAGATTATCTCCATCACTATCCACATCATTTTTATTAAGTAACAAGTTGATGCCAAATTCTGGAGCATGGCTTGGCATTATTAATTCTTTACCAGTTTTGAGATTATTAGGGCTGAAAATCACATTTTAACAAGAAATTTTAAACTCTCTACTTATTACAATAATAACATATTTGATAAGTTTGTAGTACATTCATAAATAAGTATCATATTCAATTAAAATAACAATATAAAGGTCCTGGTTCAGTTCACACTTGACTCCACTTTATTACATCATTAACAGTAAATTTAAAGGTGAAATGTGCTCTTCCCGAATATCCTATATTTTATAAGGACACAATAAAACCTTGCCATTGTTATTAATAGAACATAACAATACCTAAAAAACTCTATCTGCCAATTACTAGTAATTAAAAAAAAATACTGGTAATTTATAGTAGTAAAAACACTAACAACTGTTTAGGTAGTCACCTCCTCACCACACAACTATTATTACCAAATAGTAGTGTACAAACATTACTAGATTTCTTTTTGAATGGCATTTTAGATAATAAAATTAATGAACCAATGATACTAACATATTAAGTAAGCTAGTATGTGGAGCCGTGAAGTTATTGTAACATGCAATTTCATTCCTATCCATTCTTTATTCACCAATATGACATAAGAGAAAATTAATAAAAGAGCAATCAAATATTGACCTTTCACATTACCTTAGATGTTATTATATTTGTAATAAGCAATTGATTACATTTTCAACTATAATTTACTTACATCTGTGTAATGATGTTCTAATATGTATTGTTTTTCATTTGTTTGTATAATTTAAACAGTTGAAATTTTAGTAGTGTTTTTATAGCTATAGGTGGTTTGGCAAGTTGTACAAAGTTGTAAAGGTAACCGACCCATAGTTTATACCACAATAAAATAATACTTATATAACAACAAGACTACCTGCAATATTGAGAAATTTTTTCAAAAACTTCATCACTCAAATCATGTCCAACATATTCCCTTATCTTATTATACTGAAAATCCTCCAACTTTTCATTTTCTTTTGGTCGCCCATATACAGGAAGTTTACTAAACGCTTCTAGTAATTTTTTTGTTATGAGTGGGGCAGTGACATTATTACATTTAACATTATAAAATTTAGGCCCCGTATCATCAGCATATAGTTTTACTTCTGTGTTTAAATGGGAGACAGTCTCTGAAGTATCCTGTTTAATATTTCCATTTGCTAGACGATCTTCTTCGAGTACGGCGTCGCTTGATTCGGTTAAATTTGTTGAAGCGCCAAGATACGCAACATTTTTAGTAATAGTTTGTTTTGAATTTATTTCGTCGGTCTCCATCGTTGTAAATCAAAAAATATTTATATTTATATATATAATTACAATTAAATATTTACATTAAGTTAGTAAACCTCATGATATATTTATCTTCCCTGTCATGAGTCTGATTTTTTTAGATCACAAGTTTTTATAAATAGCAATAATTTAAAACTTTGGCACAAACCTTATCTATGACAAAAACAAAGTGTAAGACGTTTGTAAATATTAGGAGAAGTAGATAAAAAAATTTTCTGGATGCAATACATAAATCATTTCATAATTAAAATATTCTAAATAACAGATTTTTAACTTTCAATTTCTATCTGATCCCTAATTTCCAACATACTTATCCTTCCATCAGCAGGGGTTGTAATCAAGGGTTATGAAAATTTTTATAAATAACGTACTGGGACCGTCACGGTTCCATATATCTTATAAATTTGTTAAATTCGAAGTACGCTGTTCATTTTTCAAATTTCAGTTCGGCTATGTATTATTTTGTATTAAACGATTCTAAATGACTTTAGCTCATTTGCAAACCGTGCTCATGCCATCAATTTGGAAGAAGAAGTGTCAGTTCCTACAAGTGTCAAAGTCACGTTGCCTTGTCAGTGAGTTGTGTCGACGGCTTGAACGTTTCTCGAAACCTATTTAGTGTTTTTGATCACAATGCTCACTTTGTGGAATCTGTTTGAGGCTTCTTTGCTTTGTCTTAACGCAGTTTGCGTTCTTCATGAAGAAAGATTTATGCAAAAGAGTATGTAATTATAGGTTGGACGACTATGTATACGTATAATTAACTAATCGACGAGACGTTAACAGAATATCAGAGATCGTAACAATGTGGCACTCGTTAGAATGGTACATACACCATCACATTGCACTCATCGCTCCGGGACATAAATCTCAATTCATATTACTACAGTATTTTCACTAACACTGTAATGTTTGCCCACTCCTGTTTAGCGGCAGAAATAAATGCAGTGTCGGTACCCCTTAGACGGTCTTCGGCAAACATCTTCTCGCCTGTAACAGTGTATATATATTAATACACAATACAGAATATAACTGACCGGCTAGGTCAGTTATATTCTGACCGACTAGGTCAGTTATATTCTGACCGATTAGGTCAGTTATATTCTGACCGACTAGGTCAGTTAGCCAAAATTACCCTGTGGCATGTAAATGTTTGTTGTGAGATCCTATTTTCCAAATGGTTTATAATTTTCTAATTTTCTTTTGTTGTTCTTGCTTAAATAATTTACACACCCTAAATTTAATAATGAAAAATTACTTTTAAGGTTTTTCTAAATACTCTTATAGAATTTTCAATATGTTACACATAGGTAAAGATGAAAATGAAAATAGTTACAGCTGATAATTTTACATCTGTGTAAGAAGTAAACTGTACCATAATAAAAACTAGCCAACAACACCTCATTGTGCTCCTCACCAAGAAACATGTGATCCTAAGTCTTGTCACCGAAACAGTTTCAATTACTACAATGCCCTTTAAATCAAAAGCAACATAGTAAAGCTTCCCATACTACTCGGATTGAGAAATTGATGCTGCGTCTGCTGCTGTGTCTACGGATATGGTCTTTGGCAACAGATACCTACACAAACCAAAGCTAAAAAACCTTCATAAATATGTTTTTAACTTCTTTTACTCTATATTGATAGAACGGAATTCTTTAGTATTATCTTTTTCTACAGGCAATCAAATTTAACAATGCTTTATAAAAGTTATAAACAGTTTACTGACATCTTAGCATGATACCGAAAACCAAGTAATAGACGAGATAAATGAAGCCTTTTGTTCCAGTGGGTTGGGGTGCGAATGTCTCCAATAATTCCTTCGATGACCAGTCAACAGTTAAGTTTCAAATATTAAACTTAGTGCGATCTATTAGAACAGTGGCAAGGAGTAAGTTGTTTGAGAACGTTTTAATTTGTTTTTAACATATTTTAATTAAATTTAAATTGTTTTTAACAATTAATAACATTGTTTAATTTTGTTGCAGTTCCATTGATTATTTTGAATGTACTTACAATAATATTTAAATTACTCCTCGGGTGAAGACTTGAAGATGAGACTGACTTGAAGATAAATCTGTAAATATAACTTGCTACACATGCCCATTACTTTGAGGAATAAGACATGTCAAACAATTAATTTTTACACTAAAATAAAAGTTGTGTGTTAAATACTATTTTCCAATTTTTATTTCTGTTTATTGCAATATATTACCAGGTTGTATGCGATTGCCCAGGTTAATTTCTTTGCCACGATACATTTTACAGCATATTGTGGTAATTATGAAATTAGGAAAAAATATTTATATATAATACAATATATTCAGAGCTGTTGATTTAAGAATATGTGAATTTAGAATATTTGCACTGTTGTCTCTAATTATCAACTAGTGTGTCAGGATTTGATGAAAAGCCGCTCTAATTGAATAGTTCAAGCTGACTGATACAAAAACTGTACAGCCTGGGTAACCAACGTAAGATAGCTAGCCTTTCGGTGTCCTACATGTTACATTTCGGAGAGCGAATGTAATTGCAGTTGGATACTGCAGTCGCCTTTTTACCATCCTACATTTAGACACACTACCCACATGTATCCTTTCGTCATCAATATTACGCGGGTAAGGATGACACGTTTCGCCTCGTCTTTGGTAATACGAAAAGCAGTCTGCAGGCGTTAGTGTTCCTGTCCAAAACGTGAGTCTTCAACAAGAGAGTAAATAGGTTTGTTCTCTAGCGCTCCCTTCCACATAGATTACTTCTCGGCCTCCCATCAAGTGGCACTGCAGTCAAGTGCTACCCCATTTTAGTAAAAAAAAATATGTCGATTTACGAAAGCACGAACTCTGTGGAATCGCACCCGCTCTTCAACTGCTTTACAAACTGAACCATTGAGGCTTCAAACTTGGATCTATAGTCATATACCGGTAGTTACTGTTAACATAAAAGAGGTCACTACAGTTACGTAACCTTCACGACTAGAGGACCACTTGAGCAGATGACCCCGCATATCAGACGGAAATTAACCTGAGACCCTCGCATTCTTGATATAAACAAATACTATTAACAAAGACGCTTTCATAGGAGACTTAAAGCTCCTTCATTATAACCACACAAGCTTGCGTTATATAAAGCCATAGCATAGGTAATACAAGTCAGTCAATAAACAACTGTCCTTCAGACAACATGTACTTATTTACAAAAACCCATTTGCCGTCGACCCTCTCCTAACTCTGTCTCTTACACAATAGTGTATATTTTAATTGTAATTACACAGTATTCATTAAATAAAACAAAAATAAGAGATTTATTTTTATTTTATATAGATGTTAATGTTCAAAGTACAATTACATAATATGAAAAAGAAAAGAATTGCCAGTGGAGAATATGTTCTTTTGTGTTTCTTAATACATATTTTATGTTGTTCACATTATTATAAAAACTAGTAAGACTTTTAGGTGGGGGGTGTTAGGTAAGAATAAGTTGTGTATAAACATAAATGGTCTGTAACCAATTATTCAACCTAAAAACAAATTGTCCGCCGCGGGCGTGTCCCGCAGAGCGGCAAAGGAACTAAGGTATGTAATGTAATGTCAATACTGCAACACTAACAAAAACCTTACTCTTTAATCACTCATACCATATTAACCATACACTAATCACAATGCAGAATATAACCTACACTAAAAGCTATGCATCTCGGACTAACTCTTGCATAGTTTTTGGACAGATCAATTGCCACAAAAATAATTTTACATCCAATGTGACAAAAAATATCTTTATGTATTATTAAATATAATAAATATATCAGAAAGATTTACACCCTATATTCACTGTTACATTCAACACAGTTGTAATTGATAAAATCAATTCTATTTAAATGACTTCCAGTACTTTTAATCATCCTAAACATAGATTACATTAATACAAGAGAGACTAATAAATTTCTCCCCAAGAAACTACCCATGGGAGCCCCATGAATTCTGGCAACCTTTCTGCACCGGAACAGATTTATAATCATCAAATAGATTTCAAAATATGAATATACCTATTTTTTTTTTATTTAACTTAAGGTACTTAACACGATTAGTCATTTAATTGTTCTTAGTATTAAAGTTCAATTCCAAACGAATTCACCTCTGCTACTAAAATAAATTATTGCGAAGTTTAGTATTAGCTGGACGGCGGGCGACGCGCGCCGAGTACTGATGCCATCCGCTGCTGCACCGCGGATTACTTCTTGGTGTTGGCCGAACCCGGGTCCGACACGTCCAGCTTGTCTTCTGTCTTGATCACTTTGCTTTCACTCCCTGTCAGTCACATAGCCATTGTTAAGTTTGTAACGAATGATACATTTATAATGTCAATTCTAATACATGCATTAATTACTATAATAACAATTGTGTGTATACTATAATAACAAGTACAAGCTTTCTAAAGAAAGTATTTTACAGCAATTCAGATCTAAATAACAACTATCTCCTCGAATCATTGTAAACTTTATAACATTATAAAATAGTAAATTGAATCTCGTAAAATTATATGAAAGCTGTGAGTTATACCATTGGGTTGGTCAGACTCGGTGTCAGTGTTGGAGCGCCTGCGCTTGCGCGGGAACTTCCAGCCGACGCCTGTGTGCTTAAGCTTAGGCAGCATCTCCATATCTAGCACCTAAACGAATCATAGCAAAACAATTAATAGCATGATAATATTTTTAATAAATAGTTCCATTGAATAGATGCACTCCTCGCCAAGGGACAAACGATGTTAATTCCTGTAATTCCAGTGACTACATTACCTACAAAGCCAGTAACGTTCTGTAGTTGTTTTATTTAAATGTCTTAATTGCTGTCTGAAATAATATAGTAATTGAGAAACATGGATCATCACAGATGGATTACAACAGGTAACAGGTACATGACAGACAATTGTATTCAGATTGCAGTAAATTTTATTTAAAACGATATTAACCCCCGGCCTCCTCACCAGGTGATGATATAATTAATTATCACCATTCATATCATCTCATTAGAATATTAGTTATCATTACACCATTTTCTAAATTTCCTTGTTGTGAAACTGTCTGCCTGGTACGAGAGTGGAAACATTAAACTATAAAATAAAAAATATTTATAATTTAAATTAAAAAAAAACTCTCCAAAAAGAATTGATTGAAAATATGATAGAACAAACTTTATGTATTTGTCTGAACGCAATCTGTCTCAGGAACTGTTGAGCTGATGCTGTCAGATCTTCTCTCTTCTGCGGCGGCAGATTCCCGAGAGCGTCCTGTAATGCATGAATCCGTATTAATCACTGTTCATGTTAAAAACGCAAAACATAAATCCCTATCCTGTCGGTTTTTAACCACTCCAATACGGCGCTTATCGTCCATGGAACTTTGCCCACAGCTGACACTTACCATCCCGGCAAGCTGTTTATTTCATCGATAGTAAATCCTTATTGGTCTTTAACATATCTGTGATGAGATAAGTTTACAAATGTAACACTCCCACAATGGTAATGTTCTTTAATAAATAATTTCAAGAAACATGTGAAACAATTTTTGAAATAAAGTAAAAATAAACTGACAACAAGCTCCTTCTCGCAGGGGTCGCGCAGACCGGGCCCCTGCTCCAGCAGCAGCCCGCTGGCCACCGCCTCCATGACGCGTCGCAGCGCTTCGCCCGGCGACAGCGCCGCGCCCGCCGACTGCATCACGCCCGACACCAGCAGCTCCATAGCCTGTCGTCATTTCTTTTTACTAAAATTGGCTAGTTCTTGACTACAATCCCACCTGACTGTTGGAGTGGAGATGTAATCTATGTGCCGTACCGCGCTAAACTAGGAGGAACCTATTCACTCTCTTCTTACACTCCAATGTTACAGCCGGACGGAAGAAACACACTGATGCCGGCAGACTTTTCCATGCCACTCTTGTTTGTATTATAAAGGAGGAAGCGAAACGTTTCGTCATCAACCAATCAAGTTCATGTGTCTATACGTCCGATGGAAGTAGCGCGACGGCGGTATTATATAATGCATTCCCTGAGTACACCACACTCTACGCAATGCAACCTGTAGAACACCGAAAGGATAGCTATTTTAAGTCAGTGACCAAAGCTGTCCAGTTTTGTATCAATCAGGCTCTGGTCTCCAACTATACTCTAACAGAATCTCTCTATCGAATCTAGAACTGCCAGTTATTGTTAATTGGCTGCACCAGCTCAAATATGGAAGCAATAGTCCACGCACTTTCGGACTTGGGCTTTGTACAAAGGCAAAAGTCCCAGCGGGAAGTACCATCACACTTTAGCAAGGAATCCTGGTTTCCCTGCGATTGTTTTTACTATACATTCGATAAACTGCCTAAACTTTAAGTTCGGTGATATTTCGATTCCTGATAATTGAAGGCGATAGGCGCGGACTCCAAAGCTTCATTCCGGAAAATTCTCGTAGTTTAGTTTATGAAACTCAGTACAATGTTTATCATATATACGACAACGAAACGGGAGAGGAGGAGCAAGACATTAACAAGATGATACCCAATTCCCGTAACACAGGTATAAGTACATATACTAATAGATAGCATGTAAGCAAACTGAAATATAGGTGACCATGGTCACATATCGACGAGAACTATAACAGTTGTATCGTAATAAATGACATTTACTCACATAGGGGTTGAGCGGCGTCCAGTTGGGGATCCGCCGACAGAGGTCGCGCATAATGCGGATGATGATGACGCACGACTGCAGGCTCGCGGCCCTAGCCTGTGCAGTGACGGACCGTCAGAGAGCGCACGCGTACGCACACGAAAACACTTAACCTTTGCCACCACGACCTCATTCGTTGGTTCTTGCCATTCGCCCGTGGGGTGACACATCCGGCACGATTGCTCGTTTATATACGAAAATGGTACATAACTTTCTTTTAAATTGATATTTAAAATAAACCATATGGATGCGTCGTACCCACTTCCCCGACAAATTGATTTGCAAAGTAAATGTTAAATAAAAAGGTTAAGAGTTCCCATTTGAAACAATTCTAACTCAAATAAAAGAAATAAGAGAAATTAATGTGTTATCATCTCCATTGGATTGGACTAAGCTTAAACTGCGTTTCCCACTTGCTACCTGATCAACTCCCTCGGGCCTCATCAAAGTGCGATTGGAAACGCAGCTTCATCTCGACAAGCACTTTGTAGCCACATGTTCACGGGAGCACAAACCTCAGGTCATTGAAAATGTATCAAAACAAATTAAAAGCTACTTTAATTAGATAAAAATAAAACATGTGACTAAAATAAACGTGCGCACTCCCAACTAAACTTAATATTAAATTATTTATTTACTATATTTATTATACTGAGAAAATGAAATTTGTTTATTCTTTTAATTTTAACATAAAATACAGAATATTCTGTATTCTGTGAGCAAGTGACTGCAACGTCACAGCCGCAGCGCTGATGCGTCCACTAGTGAGCGCTCCTAAGACTCGGCGTGATGTAACATCGTTAAAGAATGAACAATTTTTAAGAAATGGCAAAAATTGCATAGCGTTAATAGTGAAAGATCAGGTAACGTGGAGTGCGCAAACGTCTTATAATGTGGGCGAATGTACCTGGAACCACTTGGCGTGCCGAAGGGCGGCCAACGCGTCCAAACACTTCTGCCGCGGTAGCACATCCTTGTCGTCTCGCTTTATGTCGCCACCCTCTAGCGACAACAACACAAAGGGTGTTTGACCATCAACACATCGACGAAAACGGGGCAAACATGGGAGAGGGCACCTGTCGACTTGCTACCACTAGAAAACTTTGTAAACGGAACTTAACATAATGTCAGCTTGGAAATTGAATAAAAGGTTAGCCTCTTAAAGTATCAGCAAATATTATCATAGCTACATAAGCATAAACACAGAGGAAGGGAGAATGTTTGCTCCGTTTCAGTAGAGAATCAATATAGCACGGCGCGTCGTTCGCGCGTGATATATCTCAACAGATGGTCAAAAATCCTTTTCTTCTCGCCGCTTACCCTATACATACCTAAAAATAAGCATTGAACACAGTGCCCGGCATGCGCCGAGCGGTCAGCTTTGAACAAATTATCTCCTTGTTTTGGCGGAAAATCACCAAAATTAAACAGGGTTCATTCAAATAAATTAATCAATTACAATGCTACAAATAGATACTTTGTTCCCAAACACCTTGACATACACACACACACACACACACAAACACACGCACTCGTGTTTGTCAGGCGACACCAACACGACGCGATACACAAGAGTGAAATTCTATGGAAAATGAATTAACTACACTATCCAAATAGGTATCTAGATAGTGTAGAAACCCACGAGTGCGAGCAAGCCAACGCCCACAAAAATGGTAATGAGCGCCCGAATGACACTCGGAAGACTGTTGTTCTAGGGCAATCTTTACAGATTTGAAGAGAAATTGGTAGTTTAGAAAACAGTGATATCCGAAAGTCCGTGAAGGCGTGGCAGGATCGCGTAATAACTATCTCAGGACACCATATTGTTTCAGGATAGAAAAGATAGTATCGAGAGAGATATCCACAATTTCACTCTTTGTATGCGATGCGGACATGGATGTGTTTGTGCGTGCATGCGTATAAATGAGCCGCGGTGGGGAAACGGCGTGGCAACCTGCGGGTTCGCGCATCACGGCCGATGTCAGGCTGACCAACACGTTCACGCTGCCGTCTGAAACCTGCACCGCGCCCTCGGCCGGCAGCAACTCCACTTTGTACTTTGGCTCATCACCTGGGCCCTGTCGACAAAATTTCTATCATACGAGACATGCATCAGGAGGGTAAAATGTCTTAATTGAAATTACGATCATAGTCAACACAGACTTTCTTTATTTTACACTATTATTATTATTATGTATGTATTTTTCGCCAACAACAATAAAATATAGTGGTTACCTTTACGCGTTGAAGGTGGTGCGGAAGGTCAGCAGCCACTCGCTTGAGCAGTGTGATGGTAGGGCGGTCGTGGCAGAGCACCACGAGCCGAACGTCGCGATCACCGCGCAGTAACAGTCCCTTGGCCAGCAAGCCCACGCGCATTACACCCTTAAGCGCGCGCACCGGCACCTCGGTGCTGGTGCCGCCGCTGCCGCCAGCGTTTCCTGCCTCACCCTCGCCCACGAATGAGAACCTTCATAATAAAATAGTGGAATTACAGAAATTACATTTACACATTTGAATGCAATGAGTACCAAAAAAAAGAGAATCCAAAACCAATTTCACACTAAATTCTCTATAATACTAGATTTGATATTACTTTCAATTGGCAAAAATCAATAACATCCGATGTGTTATTTTTTTTACTGTATAGAACAAATAAAAATTTCAACATACAATTGATTATCACGACCGTCTTCCTTGCCTTCTGGTTTGTCATCCTTTTTTTCTTCCGTTTTGTTTGGGGCTTTATTGACTTGAGTCTGTAATGAAATATGTGATTGATATCAATATTATTTAAAATTCATTCAGGACATGCATTGGAACTGGTCAATAGTTCTCACTCATCACAATTTGTCAATATAATACCTTGATATTTTAAATTGACTGTTCTTGGCTTCCAATGTAGGTCTTTAAAAAATTGTTGGTTTTCATCTGGTCTCTGTTACAAGCCAATCCTCACTTTCCATTTTTAATATTAAGTTATGTAAACTGTTAAGTGATTAATGCACTAGACACTCAGTGTTTATAGTGGATATATCAATGGCCCATAAACCCTGGTTTTCACGTGATTGATGGGTTAACTACAATAGATATTCTTTTTGATTTTACCGTCGCTCAAATAGTTAATCAAAAATATACGCTGCCCTGATTATTTACACTTTTTAATGATTAACAGGAAAGTTCAATTAATATTTACACTTCTCAGTAACATAAGTTAAATCGCAATTACTCAACCATGTATTGAACGTTGTTCCCAATAAATATACAAAGAAACAATAGAAAAGCTCAATTAATTTCCTCATCACTAGGGCTCCCTCTGTTTACCTTGGGTCGCGTGACATCTGCAAGAGCGTCGGAAAGTGACTTGAGCGCGCGCTCCGTGTGCGAGACCGCGCGTTGGATGTCGGCCAGCTCCTGCTCGCTGGGGTATATCTCCGCGTGACGGGCCAGGACATGGCGATCGTCCGAGGTCTCGCTGCGCCGCGCCATAGCGCTGTACGGCACCCCCATACCCTGCCGGAATACACACACTAACATAATTACTTCTTAAGGAGCATCTCCATATCTAAGGTACGGTAGCTGTGGATATTTTATAATACGATGGTAGACCTCTATAATTAGAAACTATCTAGGTAGGTCTTTTTTAACTAAAAAAGGCAAATGCTTGACTACGATCCCACCTGATGAAAAAAGATGCAATTTATATGATAGAGCACGCTAATCTAGAAGGAATCTATTGTGTCTCCTCTTGAAGACTTCCACATTATAACTGAACGGAAAATACTGACGGTGGTAGACTGTTCTATATCTTCGCTGTTCGTATTATGAAGCAAAAGGCGCAACGTTTCTCGCGCGTAATACCGACAACGAAAGGATGCTCGTGGGTTGCGTCTATGCGTCCGATTGATTCCGTAAATCATGCAACTCCTAAGCACACTTTAGTAGTGCCCAATGTTAAATTTTGTATGTTGAGTTATTTAATTTATATATTAAATTTAATTAGAAGCGAAAGCTCGTCTCGAAGACTACAAGCGCGATGTATTGCTGTGTTTATTATATACTGGCACGTTTTTATGGGCAGGTGTTTCACTTGCCATCAAGTTATATCCCACTCTTTTACTCTCTGCATAAAAAATAGTGATACAACATTTTATGTGGCTATGATTTAGTCCTAACAGAACAATCACTTACGTGATGGTGGTGATGTAGATGCGGCGGGAGCGGGCCTCGCGGCCACCACGCCTCTGCGCCACCTTCCCAGTAAGCACGCTCCTCTTCGTCCATACCCTGAACAGATATGTTTAATGTTACACGACGTTTTAACAACGCAATCGTATCTTTGGAAATCAAAACTTACGTCGTGCATACGCCGCCTAGCCCATAACTCATCCCGGACCATCATTCTTTGCGCCTTTGCTTCAGCGAGCTTCCGCTGGTGAGTGGATGGCTTCACTTTCACCTCTAAGTCTGGTTGAACCTATAAAAGAGATCATATGGAATTAGAAGTCAAGATAAAGCACAAGTTTGCATATTAATAAAAAAAAACATTGCAGAAATAATATTGCTTGACATCTCGCTTCTTGACTAGTTATTTCAACTACTTCTTAAAATTCAGAACAATGTCATCCTCATCTTGCCATTTAATCATATGACGCTGGGATCTCTTGGCAGCCGCTTACAGCTACCAGGCTCAACAAGCGCCTCAAACCTTTTACTAAGTAATCATTGGATGACAAATGAACCAATTTTAAAGTGTAAAACATAATGATAATATCTATTAAAGTGTAAAACATAATGATAATATCTACATCTACAGAAGACAACTATATAATCGCTTTGTGTATTACACACACAAATATGTGTACATACACAATACACAAAGTAATTAATGACCATTTTTGTAGTTATTGCTGATTTGTCAATGCTTTTATATTTCATCTTCTTTATGACCTTTAAAGAAAAGTTTTGTAATT
>DWIB01000155.1:0-13752 GCA_018248155.1 Cressida cressida
AATTTCTTACAGATACGTTTATTAACTACACATATTTATAAGTTATTTGAAAAAAATGAGGAATTCGAAAAATCTGTCCAAGTCAGTGGTAGCACAGAAAAATTTGCAATCTTTAGCAAATGTTTTGAAGTTGAATCTATAATTCCATCCATTCAGGAATACAGATCTCAGATAAATATTTTGCAAAAAATGACATTTAACACCACACAGTATGTCTTAGCAAAAGATACAGAATATCACCTTTTTGCTCTGAAATATATGCTTGGGGTACTGTATAATAATTTCAAGTTACTATGGGAGCCGGTCATTGAATTTATTGCAGGTTATGGCAATGCATTATCAGCTGCAGAGTTTTGGCCTCCATTTTATGAAGCTCTTGAATTTTCTTTTACTAATGTTAATAGCAATCTGTCTGTATTTCAATTTGAAAGTGAAATGAATACAAATTTTAAACCATTACAAGATTTGTATATTTCTTACAACAATTTGCTTGAAAAACCAGATTTATACAATTACAGAAATTTACTATTGAAAACTATGACTCAATGCATACAAGTGTGTGAGGCAAAAAATAAAGACGTGGTTGTGTTATTTTTGAAATTTATAGAAGATGAGTATAAGAGAAATAACAATATGAATGCACTCAAAGTTGATATTGAAGTCTATAAAAATTCTTCAATGGGCATTGATGATGATGCTGATATCGAAAATGGTGATGAAACAGAAATTTATGAAGAACTCAAACAAAGTGACCATGATAACAACTCTGGTTGTGGTAAAATTGTGTTTAAAACTTTGATAAATATAATGCAAGTTTTAGCACAGTTTAGAAATCCGCGTGCCCTGCATAAAGAATCAGTCTTTTGGGAAATTTACATGGACTTTCTAAAACATAAAAATCCTGGTCTTCAAAAATTTGCTCTGGACTGTATTTTAAACTACAAAAATAAAAACGTTTTGACTTATAAATCGAATTTGTACAATTTGGTAGATGACAAAAAGTTTAAAGATGAACTTACAAATTTCAAAATAACTGAAGAATCTACAAGTATTCAACCTGAAGATAGGGAACATGTTATACCTATAGTGCTTCGAATTCTCTATGGGAAAATGACCTCCAAGTTGGGTGCTGACAAAAAAGGTGGTGGTCAAACTAAGAGGTCTCTCGTAATGAGATATTTGAGTGGATGTAAAGAAGATGAACTGAGATTGTTCATTGAAATGGCGTTTTCCTATTTCAAAGAATATATGACTATGAGTTCAAAAGAAATTTATGATCATGTTTTAAAGAATTTAGATTTAAAGTCGGTTACTTATCCTGGAAAAATGCACAGTGCTCTAAATTTATTTGATGTTGCACGTGAATATTTTGGGGGCTCAATGAAAGATTCACTACTATCTCAGCTTCTTAAAGTGCTTCTCACCATTTGTTCTCAAATTGCGGGGGTATTAAATAATGTTGAGAGGGTACATGTAAGCTATGTCAAGGTTATGAAAAATCTAAGAACAATTGCTATAGGTATACTGGGAAAATTGTTTGATCAATTTGATAAATATAATTGGAGTAAAGAAGAACTGTTTGTGATATTTGAGACTCTGATTTGGCCCCTGGTACCTAAGCTTCATGTTGAAGGTGTCCACAGTCCCACGCCCTTGTTAAAATTATTCAATATATGGTGTCAAAATCCAAGATATTATATTCTTCTCGTAACTTGTTCTGACAGCGATACGAACCTGAGTGTATTGCCAGCCATATTTAAATTACTATTAGCACCCAAAACAAGTCCGGGGGTTGTAAATTTAATTTTAGACATGATTGAAAAATTATTAACATTAACCAAAGATGAAGAAGAAAAGGAGGAACCGCCAATCGAAACGTTTAAGTCATTAGATGTTAATTATGATTTGCCACAAGAAATAAATTTTGGTAGTAGAATCTTGGTTCCACACTTGACAAGTATTTTGGATATTATGAAACGGCGTGTTGCAAATAATGCGAAGTCAAATACAGTCAATAAAAGGGACCTTTTAATTCTTTCAAGAGTGACAGAATTAATCACCATACCAGAGATGTGTGACGAATTATTAGATTTATTGCTGCCAATTTTAATTAAAAAAGTTTGCTTGAATATGGCTGAAGAAAACATGGAACATGCAGTTAGTATAATAATTAACCTTTTGGGGCATAGTGCAACGCCTCAACGATATATAAAACACTGCGCTGTTTTGTTTAACAAAGTAAGTCCCGTTGAAGTGAGAAAACTATTAATAAGACTTCTTTCATCTATCGCTGAAAACATGACAGAAAATAAGGAAACGTTTTTGAAAATTGCCTTTATAATAACAGAAATGAATGCATACAACAAACGATGGATAGAACAACCAGATTTTGATAGAAGACTAAATGCTTATAAAGAAATATACAAAATGGCAGATGGCAATGAGATCAGTGTGGATCTTGCTATACTAATCGTGAATAATTGTTTCTTCTTTATTCGTACAGAAAAAGACATTGGATTACGTGACAGTGCTGCTCTGTGCTTGAAAAGAATTTTACCCAAATTTTTGCTTAAGAATTGGTCTACTACTGATGGCCAGTTTCTTGTTAAGGACACTGTTTTATCTCTCATTTCGAATGGTATAAGGGATAATGCGAATGAAAATCTACGCACAGAATCTGTATCATTATTAGGAGTTTTAGCGAGAGAATGTCCAGAAGTCAACGTTGTTTTATCTGATCTGAGTCATTTCGCCAATAAAGAGGACCCAGAAGTAGATTTTTTCGAGAATATCTGCCATTTGCAGCTGCACAGACGAGTCCGAGCACTGCTAAAGTTTAGCAAAATAGCTCGAAAAATGATTAAATGTCCGTCGCCGAGAACATTAACGAATTTTATTTTACCTCTTGCGTCTGTTTATGTATGTGATGATAAATACATGGACAAAAATTCCTTAATTGATGCATGCATCGAAGCAATCTCCACCTGCTGCAGATTATTACCGTGGTATCATTACGAAGTTATTCTCAAGTTTTATTTAAATAAATTGCGTCATTCCAGTGAATACCAGAAGCAACTGACACGTATTTTAGTTGGAATTGTTGACTCTTTCCATTTCGACTTTTCCAAAGTTCCCAATATAGAGTTACCCAAAGCTTTGCTCACAAATTTCAATACTGGAAAACCAAAGGAAAGTAAACTGGTTAAAAAAGAAGACGTAAAGGAAAATATTGAAGGAAATGATGAAAGTGATTCAGAGATACAAGATGCTGAAATGATTAATGATATTGAAACGGATTTACAAATCGCTGATAAAATTGAAGAGTCAGATGAGAAAACATCAAAGGAAGTTGTCGATGTGCCTGCTTTTGAGAGAGTGACTAGTGTTTCGCCTTCAGTTGCCAATAGAATAATAAAATCCTTGACCTCAGGACTTTTGCCTCAGTTGAATCGGTAAGTTACAAATATGTGTATTTAAGTAAATTGGGACACAGTTTTCATATTGTCAATATCTAATATTATGTAAAAACTTGAATATAACAGGCATGTTGCATATTCTAATATGTTTTACAGTGCAATTGGTAAAATGACAAGCCATGAAGAATCACACAAGCTAAATCGCCGGCGTACCGGTTTTATTAGACAAGAGGAGGATATGGTTCGCGTTCCTATTGCTTTAGCATTAGTTAAATTGTTGCAGCGGTTACCAAGCGAAATTTTAAGACATCAATTACCAGGGTAAGTCATTAAATTTCACTCGATACCATTTCAGTGTAGGACCGATCGGCGCGGAAATCCCAGAAGTAGGACTATGCTCAGTAGTGGGCATCTTCCGGATTATAATGTATTTAACAACTTAATGTTTTACTTTAGACGAAGTGACACGATATTCATCTGATGTTAAGTAACGTGCTTGCTCATAATAACGTGGTGCTGATAAAAAAATACACTGTATCTGAATATACTACTCGGTTTACATGGATACTAAAAATATGAAATATTCTTTTATATTGAAAGTAATGAAACAGTTTTTTTATTTATTTTCAGCATTATAATAAAATTGTGTTCATTCCTCAAATCGCCTTTAAAACAAGTGAGGATAATAGCGAAAGATATAGTTAAAAAAATTATGTCGGCCGTCGGTACATCATATCTGGGTATTTTGTTGGAACATCTGACTTTATTACTAACTAGAGGATTTCAAGTACACGTTTTAGTTGCTACAATACATTCAGTTTTGGATGTTTTAAAAGCTGAGTTTAAATGTGGCGACTTGGATGATAAATTGCACTACATTCTTGATGTCTGTGTAAATGATTTGTTTGGAGCGCTTTCGGAGGAGAAGGAAGTGGAAAAATTGCATTATAAAACACCAGAAGCGAAACCAAGCAAGAAGAGCTACGTTACATTAATGATAGTATCACAGAATATTTCAGAGAAAAGTTTAATCAAACTACTTTTGCCTTTTAAAGAAGTT
The DNA here is from genome assembly GCA_018248155.1 of Cressida cressida. Classification (NCBI taxonomy): domain Eukaryota; kingdom Metazoa; phylum Arthropoda; class Insecta; order Lepidoptera; family Papilionidae; genus Cressida; species Cressida cressida. The sequence continues at coordinate 4,477 of DWIB01000155.1, forward strand.
TTACAGAAACATCATTCAAAAAAGATAGTTTTAAAAGTCCAAGAAGCTTTAATGCATATTTCTAGTGGCTTAGTAACAAATAAATATGTAGATAATGAGTCATTATTTGTATTTTTACACGGCATAGCATCTGAAAGTATACCGGAGTTTGTTTTGGGAGCACCTAAACGAGAAATATCTGATAGTCAAAAAGAAAACATGTTACGAGCAAAACCAGATTGTTTTATTATACCAGCAACACCAAAGCGCAATAAAGAATCCCAAGCGTTACTCGTAAAAAGTTCTAATAAAACGAATGCTCATGTTTTAGTTGAATTCAGTTTAAATATACTTTATGTTATACTTAAGAGGGAGAAGGTTCCTAGAATGGAATGTAGGGCCTTTGTAGACCCACTGATCCCATTGCTGGTAGATTCATTGAAAAGTGATCACGTCAAAGTAGCTACAGTCGCTTTGAAATGTATAACTACTTTATGGACCGTGAGAATTAATACACAGACACTGGAAGAGATGATCCAGGATATAGTGAAAACCATATTCTTAATGTTGCATAAATATGCGACGTTTCAGATTAGTAAACAAAACGATAATTATCATTTAGTGAGAAGTTGTTTTAAGGTAAAAAATTATAATTCAATAATGGTTCTAAAAAGTAATTTTCTTTCTCTGGCACTAGTAAAGTTTATGATACTCTTTTTTGTAGGCTGTTACAGTGTTAATACGCAATGTTAAGTATTACAAGTTAGAAGTTGACCAATTGAAGACTTTATTGCTGTATGCGGAAGAGGATTGCCAAAGCGACGAGAAACAAGCGAATTCATTTTCATTATTAAATGCAATTCTGGAAAGGAGATTAGTGTCGCCTGAGTTGCATGAAGTTATGGAGAAGGTGTCCAAAATTTGCATACTAAGCGAATCAGCTAAATCAAGGTAATAATATAAAACTATCACAATTTGTTTTGTTAGTTGGCTTATTGTATTAAAAACATTTATTATATTTGTCTTTGTCGCATTCAGCGATTTCTCGCGATTCTCTCTAGATTATTTTTTTGGCGGTGCTCCGGCGATCAAACATCGGCTTGCTTGACTTTGCTGCAGCCACTTGATAGCAGACCGACATAATAACGATTCATCATAACTCTCGGAAACGATATATGGACGTTTTTTTTCAACCGAATCTAACCGTCCTCTTTGACAAAAAGCCTTCCCATACACCTGTGCCATGCTTTAGGCGTTTTTATACTAATCTCGTACAGGTTAACGTTCGATGTGTCGTCGGAATGGTGCCGGATTATTTGGCTCTTGGATCGTTGATAGTTGCTTGTGTAGTCTTAAGAAGGACTGTCTATAGAAGTTAATGATTTCGGGCAGGAGCTCAGGTTGAATATAATGGTTTTTCCATAATCCGTTTACAGGTTCGTCAGTGGGAATACTTTAGAGCTTTAGTCGCCCCTAACATTAAAAATAATGAATGGATAATGTTTATTCTCTTGAGACCTTTCCAGAAGCTAATTTCAGATTATACTCTTGAACTTCATTTGCTCATAGTAATACTTAATTACGATAAGTCTTCCAATACATATATCTTGATAATTAATAAACTTTTCCCTTTTAGAGACGAGGCGCGTGCAATGTTCTTAAACTATCTGACTAATTACACAATCGGAAAGCGTATGGAGAAATACATTCATTTCTTTGTTACACAATTAAATTATGAATTACAGCATGGAAGAGAATCATCTCTGAAATTCATACAGATGATCATTAAAAAATTGAATGTGGTAAGAAGGAAATCAATTTTATATAAGAAACTGAATATGGTCTAATCTAGAAAAAAAGTTGAGGATCAACATAGAGCAATAACAATTAATTGATTGTTTTATTCAGGCGCAGCTTATTAAGCAAGGGGATTATGTTTTCCTCGCGCTAGGTGCTTGCATGCTAAACGACAGCGCGCCAGAGTGCCGCGCTTCTGCTGCAGGATGCATCGAAGCAATGCTGAAAAAGTTTCCAGCACTTGAGAGGAATAAACTCTTTGATTTGGTTCTGGCACTCTTCGAGGATAAGCAAGTGAGTCAGCAAACAAACTAAATGCGGCTAACATCTTTTATACCATAATGTAACACCATTATGGATCAACCTTATCAGTATAAACAATATATGTCCTCTTAAGAAAATTCTTGCTTAAGAAATCAGCAGACGAATTTCGTGCTGTGATGTTTATAATTTCGGTTATATTGTAAAACTATAAAATTTACTTATTAACTAGCAAAAGTATACAACTTTAATCTTATGTTAATTTACAGCCAGTACATTTTGAATTAGCAGCACAATTAGCAACAAGATTTGTTAATATTGAAGGAGAAGAATTTAAAGGTCGTCTAGGTACAATTCTGCCATTAGTCTGCAGCAAAATGTTATTTATAAGTAACGACATTACTGAAGGAAGATTTGTGAAGATCAGACTTGACAAAGGTGATAAAATGGACGAGGAGAAACAGAAGGAAAAGGATCATAGTCTCGTACAGATGTTGAATCTTATTGAAAAGATCACAATCCAATGCCCGTCTAGTCTGAAGATTAATAAGTACTCCAATGATTACGACGACATAGGACAGCAATGTCAAGCTTTGTTAGCGTATCCTCACGCTTGGGTCAGGTTGAAATCAGTTCAGATCTTACGCCGAATACTTTTGTCTGTTGATCCAGAGGAATTGGATATGATTGTGAAGAAGAAGTCGGATAGCGAGAGGGGTTTCATTTACAACGAGACAGAGGTGTGCTTGAAAAGTCTGGTATTGGATTTATGCGCTCAGTATACGCCGAGTGTTAGTAAAGACATGGCGGATCATGTAAGTATATATATTGAATTGGCCAGGTCTTTACCTAGCCAATGCTCTTTAGGCTTTTTCCTTTTAAAAAAATGGTGGAATAAATTAAGGACCTATTCTATTTCAGGTGACGGACGTCATGTTCGTGATATTCAAGCTCGTGTATTCGATGAGCTCGTTTAAACTTAACGACAGGGTGGAGAGTGAGGTAGAGCCGGAAGCGGATGTTGACAGCCTCGCGACAATCAATATCCGCTGGATTTTGTTTAAACTGAGAAGAGCTGTCAACGTAGAAGTCACTAAATCGCCTAAATACATGGACATCGTAAGTTTTTATTTTCATCATCATCCATCAGTAAAAAAACAGTAGTTTTGTTCTAATTATTGAAAATATTCCATAGCTTTTACACTTATGCGAAAGGCATTGTGATCTAGAAAGCTTCATAAACCAAAGCCTAGTAATAGCTTACCGTGCTAAAGTAAGGTCCCATATAAATATATACCCTTTTTTCAGAGAAGAGCTATATTTACAATGTGGCTTCACGTGATCAGCTATATCGAGTTAGGGGACTTGAACAAGGTCATCGACGTGCTCATCCCGCCAATAGTTCGAGAACTTTCCACTGGAGACGCGTCGACACCCGCGACTTTAGCTAAGCAGTTAGCTGGACGATTGGGAAAGAAGTTGAGGAACAAGATTGGAGATATCGAGTTCAGCAAACTCATGGCGGAGGCACAAACAAGATTAAATATGAGGCGAGCCGAAAGAAAGAAGGTTGTATAACTTTTCTGTTGGCAACTTTGCGACTTGCTTGCCTCCCTTCTATTTCTTACTTATTTTTCTCGGTCTTATACTTTTCTGTCTTAATTAATAAACATTATAATGCGCACAATCGGTCGTTTCTGGTGGAAAGACACTGTTGCAGAAGGCTGTGCAGATAGGTACCAATACAGCTCCTATTTCCGGCGCCAAATAGTAATGTGTATACATTAATGCGTTCCTATTTGAAGGGTATATTATATTTAGTGAAATTACTAAAAAAACGAGGCGTTTAGGCGTCCAACGATGAACGTATCATTTAACACCAGGTGATTGTTCCGCTCGCCTCGTATCTATCCATGTGTCATACCAACCTCACTGACAGTATAAAAATTAATTAATTTCGTGTTTTTAACAGGTCATACTTCAAGAGAAAGTGCTCAACCCAGAGAAGGCCGCAAAGAGAAAATTACAGCTTAAAGAGAAGAAGAAACAAGCGAAGAGAACAAAACTGGATGCGGTATATGGTAAGAAAACGAAAGCTAGAAAACGAAAAGCTGAAGACATCGACATAGAGGAGAAACTGTTCCAAGATGATTAGAGCATGACGACGAAACAGAACTACGCTGTCTTACGAGTGTAGATATTTCGTATGTGAAAAAATAGTGCGATAACTGTTTGAAAAGTGGTAAAGCTATTGTATTCCATTATTATAGCGCTTACCATCAGGTGAATGGAGACAGTCTCCACTTTGAGAAAAGAGGTATGTTTACATCATGTAAAGGACATGATATCTACACTGTTAAGTTTTAATTTTTTCATTGTAAATATTAGCACTAATTTGAGTCTATTAAACATTTTGTATCATAATAATAATTATAAATATATGAATTATTAGTACCTTGTATTTATTTTTCTTTTATAACTTTTGGAACCTGCTGCTGCTTTGTCCTTTCGCAAAAAAAATTGAAAATGAATTTTTGAAACAAATACGGAAATAGTAATGCGCAGAGCCTAAATATGCCCAGAAAAAATGCAAAAAAGTCTAGAGTTTTAAGTTTTTCTAAAAAATCATGTATGCTGCTACAATCAAAGCAAAAATTCTGCCACCACGTGTTAGTAGCGCGTGCTGTAAAAAAAAAAGTTTGCGTATACCAAAAACTCAAGCCCAAGTAAACAAAAACGCATAAAACGCAAAAAAATAACATAAAAAGAGATCAAATAAATTGGCTATGTATGCTGTAATATACAGCTTGGTTATGTAGCTTGTCCACTGCATATAAACTTTATTATCAACTAAAACAACAAATATTGCCAAAATTATAATAGTGAACTTCACTATAATGTCACGATTGAATTTTTAGCGGGTTATTAGAAATTTACGAGGAAAAAGTAATAAAAAAACAAATAAATTTCTTAGTGAGGACAGCTGGCTTGTTTCGGGCAGATGTTTTAAAAAAGGGATAGTACCAGTTTTGCTAAACTCGAAAACATTTTTTTCATAAAATGAATAATTTGTGAGAATAAATATTAATAATAATATTGAAATCATAACATTTCTTTAACACTTTATTTTTTAAACGTTTGTTTAGCACAGTATAAAGAGTATCAAATTAAGGGTTAATTTTGAAATATTGTTAAAATATCCTGAAATAACTATAAACGTGAACTAAATATATTCACTTTATTGGTACACTAAATCCTTTCATAGAAAATCAATAAGTGAATGAACGAACGCCTTAAATTAGTCTGACATGGAAAAGCACTTACGATTAACAACTGGGTCGGCTTCTCTGAAAGTAGTTACTTTTTAACGTTATTCTTGGAACGGCGAAAGTTTATTACTTGAATAAAATGTTCGTAATTCTATTAGATATCAGTTATATCTAGAAATATGACAGGAGCCTTTGTTACTAGTTTCCCTATACTTTAGCATTAGTATTACTAAATAATTTTCGTAAATTTCTGTCGTTAATTTACTCAAACATTTCGATATTAACTTGGTAGGAAAGACATGATAAAAATCAAATTGTGCTTCATAATATTAAAACTGATAAGTGTTACTACGGTAATTTCACTAGTTACTTTTCATAACTTTATACATTACCGGTGACAGGTCTCTTGCCGGAGACAGTCTAAGCAGATGTTAGCAGCTTCAATTTGTTCCAACAAAAAATAGTGTGTGAACCGTGTTACGGTTTGAAGGGCGTTATAGTTAGCGAAATCAAAAGAGAGTACTCGAGGCATAATGTACTTTGCATACCATAACTAGTCCAACATTGTAATGGTTCAGCGTATGTTTTACAGAAGGAGAACATGTCGCTCGTACCGTTGCTAAGTTGATTAAAAAAAAGGCATATTTTGTTTAAGAAATCGGGGTTACGATAGTTTTCAGAAAGTAAGGATAATCGTGACGGTTTTTTATTTATATAGTGTCATGCTTGACTACGATCCTACCCGTTGGAAAGTGTACATGTAATCGAGGTGGTAAAATGCAATAATATAGAAGAAGCCTTCTCAAATTTCTCTTAATATTTCTACATCAAAACAGGAAGGAAACAGTGACACCTAGAAACTGTTCCATATCCTCGCTGTTCTCGTGTATTAATGTGAGCCGTGTGTCGTCCACACGTTTGATGGTAAAAGTACTATGGCGATATTAACTCAGCAAGTTGGTAATTAACGGCATCTGCTCTAGGCTACATACGATCAGATTTTATCTTTTTTTTTTAAAGTAGAGCTTTTAAAGGAATTCTAGTATCTGTCTGAATATTATTTATGTTTTTTTTTCTTTTTTGCCATTTTTCTCTCCGAAAGTTGCAACAAAGAACATATCCAAAAATCGAATATGGCATGAATGAAAAACTTTTCATATAACCGAAAGGTATAAAACAATTTAAAAACATTAATGGAAATCATCTGAATTGTGTCATTAATAAAAAATAATCTACGGGGGGATTTTTGTTACATGGAAAATAAGTTGACATAGAGCCATTATGGAAACAAAACTAAACAAATTAATTTCATGACTTTGGAGCAGTATTCAGGACACGCGACAGTATGTGTATGATTAATGATGACGTCATGAGTATGTATTATAAATATAATCACTTACTGGAGTACCCGAGTGAAGGACGTATGGTAAAATTTATCATTTTTGTTACTTGGATGATTTCTCTAATTTTTTGATTTCCATACTTAATTTGTAAGCCTTTTATAACTTATTTTCATGAATTATTTAAAGAAAGTGCTACAATCAGATAAATTAGTTTATGAAGACCTAATACAGATAGGCAACGGAGACGAGAGAGATGTATACTTTATGGTAAATTGTGCCTGTTCATAAGAATGTGGCACTGGTTAGAATGTAATACACACCACAGCTACTACAGCTGCGGTAGCACCTATCTAAATGATCTTCGGCATAAAACACTAGATAGATATGGAAAGAGAATATTAAATAGTACTAGTTACAAACATTATACTTATTGATCATGCCTGCCTACATCTAGGCGTTGCCAGCGACCTTCACGAGGTCATCGGTTTACCTCAAAGGTCACCACTATGTTTATCGGTATCATCAGTCATCAATACTTTGATCAATGTATCTTGTCCATTACTAAGCCGGGACTCTTAAAACTATGTCCTATTACACTACTACCTAAGTTTTTCTACTACTCATACCTTATTCGATTGCGTAGAGAATTTCAGAGCACAGCTTTCATTACCTGTTTTATAGATTGTCTTTGCTTTCCCTTCTTTTATACATATATTATTTATATAATAAATATTCCTGATTGAGAGTAAATCATTGGATATGTTAATTTTTAATTATTAAAACAATGTTATATAATACAAAGTTGAAAATTGTGCTCTTGTCTTACTTTATCTAATTACAACAATAAACTACGAATGTGTATTAACAGGTATAGTAAATAACACCCAAGTAATGGAAAAGCTAAAGTTAAGTAAGTTGTATAACTTTTAAAGTAACTTGTTTGTACGCGGAACTAAACTCCGGTAATAGAAAAGTTAAGTCTATTTTAGAGACTAGTTCACGGAAGCTGAAAATATAACCAGCCGGAAGTAAACCTTTAAATAAACTAAGTTTTATAAGAATTACCAATTTTTTTTATTTGTATAGCACAGTTTTTTTACTACGATCTCACTTGTTGGATTGTGGAGATACAATCTAGTTGGCAAAGCGTCCTAACATAGAAAAAGAGTTTATATTTTTCTTAAAGACTTCCACGTTATAACTTTTTCATAAGCAGACTGTTTCGTACCTTTGCTGTTGTCATTATGAAGGACCTTATGCAATGAATATAGACAACAAAGGGATTTAAGTAGGCAGTGTTTCAATAGGTCCAACGATAAACGACGATAGCGGTCTTAAATCACGTAAATTCAGAGTACCCTCTACGAAATAGCGCACATCTCCATTGAGTCCAGAACTCTACTTGTTGGTAATTGGCAGCATCTGCTGAGATATGGCAGCCTGTTTCATCCACGATTGGTCCTGAAAATTCTATAGTGTCAAAAGCTTTCTCGGCGTAAAATACCGCCGTAAAAACACTGAAGGCATTGCGTATATAATAATACTGTATACGAATATAATGAATATGATTTATAGCGAAAATTTTCACAGTAAAATAGTACGTTGAGATACAAAATCACAGAGATGTTTTAGTTGAAAGAGAAAATCTATTTTCCTTGCTTTAAATTAATTGTAACAAGTTATTTTTGCGTTGAAGTAGTTGAAGTTTATTTAAAAAATATATCTGGAGCTTATGTATAACATCGGAGGTTAAATTCGTTAAAAATAATTTGTGTTACTTCAGTAAAAATTGCGTGCAAAGTGAAATGTGTCAAGGTGAATATAGTAAGGTGTAGCCGTATGGAAATTCGTATGTTATATGCAAATGTTATTGATGTTGCTATCAAAAGGGAAAAACATTTTCATGAATTTTTCCTTATTTAGTGATGACTTTTCTAATTTATTATCCTATCATACCGCGATGTTTATAATTATCTATTAATATTAATTAAATCAGCATATGATTTACTACATTTTTAGGTTAAATACTAATATTTTAGTGTCTCAAAAGCTCTGTTGTCTTATCTGAGTACAATAACTTCAAATTCTAAGAAATAGAGATGTATATGTATAACAATAAATATAATTAAAGAAAAAATTAAGTTGTGATAGTTCACTTTGTCAGGCGATAGAGCATTCTAAGAGGCGCTAATTCTTTTCCCACTGAGCTCGAGCTTCCGGTGAAGGAACCAATATTTTCATGAACATAAATGATGAAAAGCTTTTCTGTGTCTATGACTACCTAGTCCAGATATTTTCTTGCCCAATATGTTGATCCTGAAATTAAAAAAAATACATAACAAGTAGGATATATACGTATGATCATGTGGCGAGCTGTAAGAGTGGCGAGCTGTGAAGAGAGTAGCGAGATGAGAGAATAGCGAGCTGTGGAGATAGTAGCGAGCTGTGAAGAGAGTAGCTGTGATGAGAATAAGGCACAATCAGAGAGGAGTCAGTGGAAATCGACCTGAGCGGGAAGGTCGACTGAGACGTAAGGAAAATCGGATTGAGAGAGTATTGTATGTAGTCTATTGAGTAATACAGTGAGATGTGTGTGCTATCTGTACTTGTGTGTATTGGATAAATAA
>DWIB01000156.1:0-13745 GCA_018248155.1 Cressida cressida
CCCCAGTTCTGCAAAAGGAGAAATAAGTTCTCCTTATGCCACAAGATCCGTCTTTACAAAGCGTGTGTCAGACCAATTTTTTTGTATCATCACACATAATGCAGTCAAAGTAGACTGCATTTTGTGTGATAGCTTAGTATGTATGGTGGTCGAAGGCACTTTAGCTACTAAGAGCAAATTAACGGCTTCTATGGATATACAACCCGATACAGGTCATTTCTTACCTGCTGATAGTCATAAGTAAATAATGAAACCGTGTACACATATTAATTTAATAATAATTGTAACAGCAAAGTACACTGCATAAAAGTTATACAATGTCCATGTTTAATTTAAAGGTTTAATATAAATTTTGTTAACGTTTTTTGATCTCTCCATATTATTTTTTCGCAGTCATTATCCGGTTGGTGGCAACAAAGGCAACGCAGCAATGTCCGCTCTAACGTTATTAGCATTCCTATTCTTTCTCCACATACTACAACAATGTTTAAAAGATCACATGACAGCCATTGGCACTCCGCAAGTTATGATAATGACCGCTGGGAAAGAAGGCGAAGATAATATAGCAAAAATATCTCAGAATAGTAAAATTAACAAAGCAGGTATTTTGGGAGATAAAATAGGAACGCGGAAGGAAATGAATCTAAAAGAAATGAAACAGGACAATGAACAAAGTGAAACGCAAATCGACGATAACTTCACATCTCCAAAAACGTTACTAAAAATACCAACTGCGGAATATCGCCGCGAAAATGTTGGACAAAGATACAAAATTTTAAAAAGAAACGGAAACAGTAGCTTCGCGACGGCTTACTCTTACGATCAATTTAACAATTACGGCCGTTTGTAAATAATTTCTTTAATACTTAAAGGTCTAAAATTAAACTCAATAATTCAATTTAAAGTTTTTTATTATGTACTTTTTCCCATTAACTTCCATATAATCTTGAGTCATTCCACACTGGGTGGACCAGTAATTATCACTTCATGTTACTACACGATATATGAAAATGTGACTGGATAAATTTTATAAATTTCAACTAATCAACTGGAAGTATAAAATATTAATGTGTAGAAATACATATTTTTTTATTTATACACTTTCACTGAACGGCCGTCCTTCATTGTTCAAATATACGTGTATAATTTATCCAGCAATGAAAATGTATTTTCACTAACACGGAGTCAATGCCGTCAATGCAATAGAACACTAAGGTTATTCAGATAGTAAAATTCTGATGTTTATATTTTATTGACATTTAATGATTTCCTTATGGATAATTGAGAAATTTTCTCAATCCAAGAGAGAATTCTTGATGAACGAGCAGTACAGAACAGGAATCAATCACAAAATGTTATTGAACATTGAAAACATTATTATGTCTTTCTTATACGCTCAATGTACTTGGTCTGTGTGAGTGCATTGGAGCCCATAGAAGGATCAGTCATACGATTCCAATCAGTCTGACCCACAACAAATCCAATAGCGCGCATCTTCTCTTGCTGCCTTCTCTCTTCTATATCCGCCCAACGTACCTGTTTCAAGTTTAACACGATAAAAACTGACGACCAAACGAACTTACTAGTTCAGTGAAATATACATGAACACATATTTGTATATACAATATTAATTAATAAAATCCTGGACTAATTTTTGAATATTGCAATTTAAACAATTAACAATTTTATGTAGATTGTCATGTTATCATTCCATATTAAAAAGGCGTTTTATATTTCAAGATTGTTTCTAAAACTGTATCTGGTAATCTTACCTTAAGCCACGGCTAACTACACGCCGATGTTGTGAACAAAATTTTTAACTGATTCCAATAGTGTCTATTTTTTATTAATTCCATCATCGAACACATACTACCAGAAATAGTCATAATGTGACCACATGGGGATAATATCACCCCTTAGAGCCGATGCACAGTACCACAATAACCTTATTTACGAAAACGGCATTAATTTAATGTGATAAAGAACCGAAACAGAACACGAATGAAAGTAAATATACTGTTTGTGGTTAAAAAATTTACCGTACCACGTAATCACAAACAAACGACGTACCGTATTTTTTTCTTACATACTAAATAAAAAATCTAATAACACTTGTACGATATAACTGTATAACTATATAACCGATATAACGAATAAAAGCTGTCATAATGTTACCCTTTGAAAATAGGGTGTTGTTTAACCACTATGCTGGCTAAATGTGGGTAAATGAATGTTAGATGTCCTTAAAAGCAACAAATTTTTGGGACATGCATGTTCCTTCATGATATTTTCCATTACTGGAAGCCCAAGCTCAGAGGAAAATAAATACTTATAACTACACATAACAGTTTATTCAAAAACAACCCATTAATAGAAGTAGTGCTTGCATTAAGGTTTATCATAAGTTCTGTTATAACGACCTATCCTAAACCAAATACACCATACCCTTGACAAAAAAACGGGAACATTGAGATAAATACTTACTGTTTTCTTCCCTGGCTTAGCCTCACTTGGTTTCCAGTCGTCTATTTGAAGGTAGTCTTCCATGGAGAGTTGTGATGGGCGGAGAGGTCTGCTGGTGCCATCGAGCCGTGCTGTAACAACATACATTGCCATTTATTTTCTAAGCGCAATGTATATTAAAACTTAAAATAAACAATTATTAAATTATCATCATTTAACTATATACTTATTACAAATAATATTAGTTAAATCCATACTAGAGGCATTTGTTATGGATTAGCCTACTGCCTACTCGTTTTATTACTTAGTATGAATATAGGTGTACAAACAATTGTGTTGACATCAACAAAATTACGTGTACATAACGTGTAATGTATTATTAATATTAAATAATAATATACCAGTGATAAATTTTAATATTTGAAACGTACCTAATTGTTCAGCGTCGTCCATTTTTTCCCATTTCGATGTAAAATTATTTTCGACCTGTGTTGAAGTTATCTGAGATTTTATTAAAAGTGCTGAAATATAATTTATTACCCTATCCACACCATAACTTTCAATACAAATAATGACACATTTGGATTAACACATTTTTAGATAAAACTATTCATATATATTAATATATAATTTAATACAAATATTTGGGAAACAGTCAAATGAATGTAATTTTAAGTTTAACACAAAATAAAGACAGCAATAAAATTACCAACACTTTAGTAAGTGCCTTGATAGACATGAATCAGAAGCATTGAAAATAGGTTTACTCTTTTTTATTACAAAGCACTGAACAAGACAAAAACTTTAAATGTATAGGTCTATAATATCTGAATCCTCTAAGCTTTTTATAATTTGCAATTATTCACCATAACTATTTTAGTGACAGGATCATTACCCAGATTTTCATATATTCGATCGAATATTGGTGTTAACGTTTTGGGAATGAAAAAAATAGAGACTACTTGGTTATCCCTGATATAATCCCTGAGTTGTATGACAACCCTGGCAACCTATAATACAAGTATACTACAGACCGACAAAAGAATACTAAAATTAGAAGAATTCACAACTGTACACATGTAGTGGGATTGTGTGCGATCCAAAGAGAAGACGACGTCGCTGATACTAAGATCACTGTTCCCAAGAGATTGGACAACCATCCCAGAGTGGAGTGTCCCAGAATTAATTCATTTGACTGTAAGGCAGTGGTTACAAACAAATATATGTAAATGAATAATGTATACAGAAATTTTCGCTTACAGAAATGTTGGCAGAAACCATCACAAACATCTCACCTCAGTTTCAGCTACAGCCTCTATTGTAACTGCATCTTCAGCATCTTCCATTTGCACTTCGGGAATAGCAGCACTCTGTAGCAAGGTGGTTGCATCCAACTGTATGTGGTGGGGGGGTGTTGGGAAAAATGATTGATGAATTCTATTTATATCTTCAAGTGTGCGATCATGGATGTTCCTCTTGTGACATGTTGCAACATCAGCTTCCATGGTACAAATATACACCTGTACATAAACATAATACAGTTAATCATGTGTTTAACTGTCTCTGTGAGAACTAAATAAATGTCTGAGCCATATATTGTGGTTGATTTGATGGCAGGGGCATAGGAAATTTCTCTTTTATATGAACCATGAAAATGATAAAATATGTATACAGTATTTACTTTTATGATAAAAATGCACATACCTGAAACCCACTCTGTCTTGCGCAATTCCAGACATCTGCATAAGATTTAAGATACTCATTCACTGCATCAAATATCAAAAATGTAAAAAACCCATCATTTAAACTTCGCTTGAAAGCACGTTTCAATGACAACAGGTAAGTTTCTTCCATGTCCGCATCATATTCATACTTTTGCAATGTTTTTTTAATCTGAAATAATTTATTAAACTGTTTTTTAAACATAGCCATTATTTTGCAGTTGTTTAAATGTTACCTGTACTATGAGTACTATGAGCCCAAACCCATATTTTTTGTAAAAGAAAAAGGAATATAATAAATACAACTAACCACTTTGCCAGTAACTGGATCATTCACCTCTTCTTCACTTTCTTGCATAAAATAATCATCTATTGACATTATTCTGACTTTCCCATTATGCTCTGCTTCCTTATCTCTGATTAATTTAGCTAAATACGATTTACCACTTCCAGGTAAACCTGAAAAGCAAATAAGTTATATATAAACAACATACCAATTGTTGTAAAGGTACTTTATGTATGAATATCATGTAACTATGTAATGGATCTAACCTCTTAATATTATAACAATTTTTTCAGGTCTCATCTCACGTCCTGGTGGTTCTAATAAATCATCTATCATAACTATATGGCTAAGTTTTCCAATATTACTGTCTTCTGCTGTTTCTTTTCCTTTTTTAGAAGGACAACTGTCATCAAATTCTTTTTCTTTACTATGTTCTCTTTTTCGATTTTCATTTTCTTTGCTTTTACTACGATTTCTGTTTTCATCTCTTCGACTATCTTTGTATCTATTCTTATATTCATATCTATCTCTACTGTTATCCCTTTCTCTACAAATATCATCACGGCGTTTGTATTTAACAGAATCATCATGTTTGTGGTCATCACTTCTATCGTGCCTTCGTTTTTCATCATAGCTGTCTCTTGAGGGAAACCTTTCTCGATAGTCTTCTCTGTTATCTGACCTTCGTTCATAATCTCTATGATATGATTGTCGATGCAGTCTCTCATTTGAAAATTTTTCAATATTCATATCTTTAACATGAGGCTGTCTTGAGAAAAGATCATCAACTTCTTTTTCAAAATCTTGTATTTTCATATCACTCTGCTTTGATTTGTGATTATAATCAAAAACAACAGGTTCAATGAAACCTTGTGCTAAAACAGAACAAAAATCTCTTCAACAATTTTATGGTGTTTCTACACATTATGGTGTGTAAAGTAAAAATATGTTCACTACAACATTACGCAAAACATCCCAGACAGGTACAAAATGTTTAATGTTCTAAAAGTTGTTATAATTTGTGTTACTTGAAATAATTAAATTATTAATTTTTAAATCACCGACAAAAAATCCTGTTTAATAAATATATGTGTATGTATGTATATGCCACACATGCACACATACACACAGGAATATACACAAAACATTTAGTGTTATCTGTAAACGAACAACACAACACCCATTTTTATAAGAAGTTAAAATGTAGGTAAAAGTGACATTTAATGTAAATTACATTTAAATATTTCTACTACAATAGCAACATTTACATAATGGCAAGTAAAATACCTCTCCATGATAGAACATGGTACTGCTTAGGACGGTATACACTATCAAATTGTGCTAGTTGCCTTAAGAAATAACTAAAAATACTTTTAGTAAAAAGTCACAAATCATATGGAAAATAATAATTCTGCTACAAGAATGCTGTGAAATAGGTTTTATAAAAGATTGTATATGTGTGAAAAAAATAAATCTAGATATTAGAAAACTAGATTTGTAATTACCTTTCAACCTCAAGGGTTTATGGTCATATTCAACTATAATTAATGGCGCTAGTAATGGCTCATCAAGCCATTTAGATTTCACTGGTTGCATTATCATAGAGTTTATTTCATGAAAAACATCTTTTTCAGCATGACTAATACTTTGATAATTATCAAAGTTTCTTTGCTTACAAAAATCTTCCAAAGATGTTCTCACTTGTCCTGGCATCAGTTGACTTCTAGGAGGAATTTCTTGACGACTATTTTGAACATAATTGTTGTAAAATGTTCCACTGCTTACTACATTTTGAGCTTGATTATTATGTCTCTGAGCAAATTGTTGATTATCTGTATTTAACATACTAGCAGATTCTTTGATATCATGTGTACTATACCTGTTAGGGAAGGCAGCAGTGTTTGGATACTGCTGAGTGTTAACAAGTTCTGCTTGACTTTGCAATTGAATATTGTTAGTAAAATTGTTTTTTTGCCGAAGCATTGAGAGGATATTCATTATTTTTTCATCGCCTAATATACTGTTAATACCTTTGGAGATTATAGAATAATCAGGAACTAGTGATGGTAATTGTTGTTTCCCTTCCACATTGTCTTCTGTTATGTCAATTACATCTCCAGTTTTAATTATTCTTGAAGCTTTCTCCATTTCCGGTGCTAAATCCAGTCCTGGAATACCTTCTGATGTTTTTGTAGAAAAAAAGTTAGAACTCTGTTCACCAGGACATAGAAAAGAATTAATATTTCCATGGGATTCATTGTATTGCACATTTGGATAATTTAGAGTAACATTAGTTTGATTACTTTGGTTAGTCATATTATATCCTTGATGTTGCGCAGGATTTTGCTGACAGTTATTTGAATATACAATATTGTGTACATTTTGAGTTTGTAAATTGTTGGATGGATAATTATTTGTATTTTGGGCTGAAGGTAACACAACTGGTCCATTTTCTATAATAGAGGTAGTGTTAGAATTTAAGGAGGTTGAACCCGTTAGCACAGCTCTCTTTGCCTTCATTGCCTGATGCCGTTCTAAAAGTTGTGCTCTACAAGCTTCAAACTTTTGTTCATAAGCAACATATGCCTTTTTGTCAGGATGATTTGCATTATCTTTTTTCCACTTTTCTATCTCTTTCTCCCATTTCTGAAATTGAATTTGAAACAACCTTTCTTCCTCTGATAATTTCTCGAGGGCGTCTGAATTTTGAAAAGAACTGTAAGTTTCTGTTGCAGAAGTACTTTCTGGAACGGTTGTATTAATCACGCTGTCTGGTTTGCAGGAAAACTGGTGAGGTGCTGGAATAGGTGGCGGCGGCTTTTGATAAAGCTGATCATTTTGATGCGACGGTGGTTCTTTAGGCGGTGGTTCTTTAGGCGGTGGCGGCACAGAAGGGGGCAAGTAATCCTTCGGTGGCAATGGAGGTATTGCTCCTACCGCTTGCACAGTCTGCATATGTTCTGCATACTAAAACATTATATTTAATTAAGTTGTACTATTAATACTCGATAGGTAAAGCTATTTAAATCTAACCTTTTGTCCGTATTGTGCCTGCCACTGTGCATATTGTTGTTGCCATTGTGACCACTGTTGCCAATTTTGTTGTTGCATAAATGTCCATTGTTCAGGAGTATAACCTAAGTTCATATTAGACGTCATAGCAATATTTGGGTTCCATTGCCCAGAATGAGGCATCGGCCAAGTCATAGTGAGACGAAAAATTATGAGTCGGAATAATAAATATATCAATTCTCTGTAAATAGACTTAAATTATATCATTATAATAAAAGTCCGCCATATTGATTAAAACCTAGACGATACGCTGTGTGTTATAATATGACAGACGCTTAAGGATGTACCACGCACGAAACAATTTATTTATCGAAAACTAAATTAAATAGTTATATAAGAAAGCGTAACAATCATTACATGTGTAGAAATTGATAATAAATTACCTTGATGAACACAAATTTACAATTTAACAGACACTTCTCTGTCTAAATAAAGTTTATAGACAGAGTATAAGCAGTTACCTCTTCATCCACATTATTTGGAAATACGAAACTTGCACTTCTCAAAGCGCACACATGAAATGAGCAGATATTGGATTTTTGTTAAATGATTTTTATATTGTTTTGTTTAAAGTATAACTTTTCACAAAATATACAAATGAACAAGCACCAGAATATTGGTCTCCTATTTCTGACTACAGTAGTCGTGTTAATAATGTTAACATAGAAAGTGATAATAATCATCGGTAGAAATGAGGCCACTACAACCTACCAATATTATTCTAACAATACGTACACTAGAAGGCCGCACAGAAGCAGAAGAATAAGAGGATAAGTTGTCCATATTATAACAAGCCTATTGGAAGTCCATTAATAATCGTTTACCTTTAGACACAGTTATTTGAAAACTAGTAATTTATTCAGTTACCAGAGTGAATAACATAAATCCTCAGAAGGTATTTTCATGGAATATTATCATTCCTTTAGTCATTATTATTTAAAGAAAGTTACCTTATGCAATGCAATAAACACTAACGACAGATAACTAAACTAAATGTAATAACAAATTTTGTTATTACTGCTCCGGCCTTTGAAACGATAATTTTTGTTCTCATGTATTTTAAAGTTTATTAATGGGTTAACGAATACCGATATACATACGCAACGTAGAATCCTGTATGTTTAGTATTTATTCTGTATATTAATACTCGTAACTTTAATTCTATTGCTCATAATTCTTATTGTCTTTTTCGCGAAAGTGGTTTATGTAAATTCTTGTGTAAGCGACGGACCATGAATCTGTAATAAATTTATATTTTGTAAATAAATGTGAAATTTCAATTTAATATATCTACTGAAAATGTAAATTAAATGTTTATATAGCAAGCTAGGGATCCAGCCTTAAAAATACCTAAATCGCCTATTATATTTATGCAATTGTCGTTTTATATTTTCAAGTTGTTTATTTTGTTGAATTATTGCCTTGGAACAGAATATGAAACGCATAGCTATTTGTGTTCATAGAAATAAGCGTAAAAAGATATATATGTACTGACAAAGTATTTTCTTATTTAAAAAAGCGACGAAGCAAGTAAGATATTCACCTGATGGTAAATGATGCCTAAACGATGCCCCGAACAATATACAACTATTGGGGAATTTTTACAAAGCATTTCCTTTTTTACAAAGCAATTCTTTAAGAGAGTTTGTGATTAAGCGCTAGCCTATTATATTTTAAAATATTTTACCTCTCATTTCCTCAGTAATTTCATAAGTAACAACGCCTTAGAGATTTAAATAGGAGCTGCGGTTACATTTACCTAGATGATGCGGCAACATGGACATGTCAACAGTAATGTTTTTAAAAGTTTATTTAAAAGTAGTACATATAACTCATTTCAGTTTACTGTAAATAATCAATGAAATAAAATTTCAAACGTGTTAGTCTTTAATTACAATTAAAAATGAATACAGTGGTTTAAGGTGAGAAAAAGTTTTGTTAAAGTGTTCTACTTTGATAAGGTATTCTATTAAAAATTTGCAGAGTGTCAGAAATGTGAGGTCACTATTAGTATCGGTATTGCGTTGATACCATTACGAATAGGTTCTGGATTACCTGTAGAGAATTTAGAATAGAGATTGCTTCGAAATGTATGAAGCTAACACTAGAGCAAGACATAATAGATCTCACTCAAGTAATCTTGACAGCAAGGATAGCTTACTTCTTATGCAGATCAGAGGATATAGCCTGCCCAGCACTTGCGCCGCTTTTTTACGCACTAATGTTGATGGAGAAACTTAATCTCATGTTGAAAGCGATACAGAAATCTTTCACCGAATTTCTTTATGGTTGATTCAGTGAAGGAAGGACTCATGGGGTCAAGCTTTTAAGAGAAATTCAAATTCAAAAATCACTCGAGACCCTGGAGCCGGGAACTACATGGCACAAAAATGAGCCTGGCTATCCTGCAGGACAATGCCGTCAGTTTGCTCGGCATCTGCAGGTCGCGAATGACTTCGGGAATTTTCGTTATTTATAGATGTAACTTATTTTTTATTTGTTTTTTTTTCGTATATGTTTATGTATAACGACAGTAATATAATAATGTTTTATCATTTATTAAATATATACCTATAACATACTTTATAGTATTAACTTTAGTAATTGAAAAACATTTGAAATATAAAAGATTCTTTAAACAAAACGATTTAATACATTTTCATGGTTCTGGTTTTCATCGACAACGAATTCAAATTGCTATGTAAGCACATCACTACCAAGTCGCCATTTTTGCTTGTCTGTTTGTCGTTTGACTGTGTCGTTTTAAATTTTTGATAATAACGAGCTCATACAGAGTTCTACGACTAAATTAAGTACATAGTTTGCAATTACTATGATAACTATTGTAATAGCCTTTAAATTTTAAAGAGGCTATATATATATTCACAGTGATATCGTCTGCGCGGGAAATGTGGCTACGTTTGTTTTAATCTTGTCCAAACGCTATTAGAAAACGTTTTGGTATATTTGTGTTTTTATTACGTTATATTCGTAATGATTTCATTTAAAAGTCGGGAAAGTAAACGTGGACGTCTTTACAAGATGTCTAGAAATTTAGAACGTTTATATAAAGAAAACAAATGTCAAGAGTGCAAAGTAATTCTTGCTCGTATGGACTTTGCTAAAATACTTGGAAAATTTACTAAAGTAAAAATCCAATACGAAAGTAGTTCGCCTAATAAAGTCACAAAGAATACTTCGTCAAGTTCAAATTCCAGGCTGAAATTGAATGGGAATGGCACTGTGCTTGCTAGTAACATTGATAAAAAGAAACAATCAAAAGTGTTACAAACTTCAAAACAATCTGAATTAATTAAGGATATTAATGAATCTGTTGTTATTTCTCCACATTGTGAAGCTGTAACAAGCAATGTTCTTAAGGAAAATAATGGTATAAATGAGAAATATTTAGGTAAAGAAAAGAATATCAAGTATATTAAAAAGGAAGAAAATAGTGGTAACAAACAGTATAAACTAATATTTACTAACCCTGACTTTTCAAATAACAATAATGAAATTAGAAGTAAGCTTTCTTTAGTGGACCTGTTACCGGCTTTAAATAAAGCCATGTTACCTTCAGAGGAATGGTGTATAGACTATTTTCCCAAAAATGAGGAACCAAAAGATGATAAAGTCTATGATCGTATAGCAGCGGAATTAGAGGACTTAATGTATAATAAAAAATCTGTAGCTAAGTTAAAACCTGAGGTTAAAGTTGAAGAATTTCCTTCAATTATGGATATTTTAAATGATAACAACGCTGTAAATGATTTAAATGGAAATGAACAAAATAGTTCTGAATCATTTAAAACTAATATAGAGTCAAGTGATGTGGAAGCAATGCTCCTGGGAAAATCCAACATTGAAAATAAAGATTCCGAAAGCACTATGATGGAAGTTGACAGCGCTGAAGTAAATAAATTAATAGAAGACATGGATAAATTGAATAATATTACAGACAGTAGTAAAACTAAAGATTTAAATGAAGAAAATGAGACTGAAAAATTGACAAAAAAACCCTCTATACTTGATGAGGCATTACAAAAGGGTATTGAAGAACATTTACCCAATGATATTCAACAAATGGAAGTAATAACTGAAGCAAATCATCTTTGTGAAAGCAAATCTACTAATAATAGTGACGTAAATGCAATTGATGATGATGCGAATAAAGGTAAAGTTATTTCTGTGAATGAAACTGAAGAAAATGATAGCATTGATATATCTGTTCCTAGTGCAGAAGTAACTCATGTGGTGTTTAAAAAAATATTAAATGGCACTTGCTTAAAGTCTGTAATGTGTACTAGGAATTTAAAATATAGCATTGAGTTACAAAGTAAATCAGTGGAATTTATAGGAGCGCCTAGAAACATTTCAAGCGTAGAAGATCTACAAATACTATTACATATTGTGAATGAGAGTGAGCTGGAAAGCTTGCATGTTATCACTAATTAGTTTGATAAAATTAATGAACGACAAATTTAAACTTGATAATCTTTATAAAAGATAAATTGGTGTTGAGATGATTTTACATAGGAATAAATTTATTTGAAGAATAATAAATATTTAATGTATAGCTAATGTTATAAAATTCGCTGTAATATGTACAGCAATGCAACTTGCTGTGTACCATATTATTTGGTAATGAACAAAAATAACAAGTGTATATTTCTATATTATATAGATAATCAAAATTTTTGTTTGTAGATTATGATCCATGATCCTTGTGTAATCCAAGACCTCAAAAATCTATGCAATAACAGCATTTTTCATGACTACTTATATTCCAGGAGTGTAAAATATTAATGAGTCAACTAAAAAAAACGTTCAATGCATTATATACTAAGCACTGATACAAAATTTGTATATTATGAATGCAATGAACAATAGTATTGTACTTACAGAAACTCTCTATAATTAGTAATTTTACATTTCACTGTCTTTAACATTTTGTTTTTGTACCTAATTGATATTTCAAAGAATTTAAAGCTTACTTTTTATCTCTAATTCATTTACTAGTATATAAACGTTTGCAAACTGCATTGGAGTAGTTCAAAATGTTATGCTTTTCAAAACTCCAACTGAATTGTTAATAAAAAACTTCATATTAAAATTCTTTTCGCACACAGAAATTAACTTGAATGTCTTGAGCATTAACTGCCACTTGTGTTAGCTATATAAGGAAATTCAGACCCTTCTTGAAAGCGGTAGTATGTTTTAGTTTTACATAATTTTTGTTACTGATGATGTAGTGGCGATACTTTTATTTTTGTCCAATACATACCTTGAATTTGAGTTTTAAAATTGAACAGTTAGATGCTGTTCAGGCCATAGGTTCAAGAGGACAAGAACTGAAGACATTGGCTTCCTCGCACACATCTTAGCGAAGCTTTGAACTTTCTTTCATTGCAAATTAAGTGGAATCAACAAAGGTATAATGTGCTTTCTATAGTTTTTTTGTAATTTCTGTATTGTGCATTATCCATTAGTTATTAAATATTTGACACCATTTAATCAATCGCATTATCTTTGCAGCAATTTTTCATACATATTGCATGTACATATATTTCATATTTAATGTATAAAACCTCTTTTCGTTGAAAGATGAAATCAAAAATCGCGCCGCACTCTCTTCCCAGACTTTAGCTATACATGCTTCAGCGAGCCCTTCCATACAGGCGAAAGTTGAAGGTCAGGTCTAAGCTCTTAAACGACCGGGTAGTTTTGCCAAAAAGTATACAATTTCGAATTTGCGTTAAAAGTGGAAATAGGCCACTGAATAACTGGCACCCCGGGTAGTAAAATTAGTAAGTTTTAACAAGGGATAATTCCGCTACGAGCTTTGGATCCTTATGCCCAGTGTCAGGCATACAGTCAAAATAGGGCTATACCGGCCATGTCTTTACAAGGGAAGGACTGAATATCTTGTACAAAAATTTGAAGGAAGGGTTTTCGATTCCCGCCAAATGTTTTTTTTTTTATTTGTAGTATATTATGTGGCAAAGGTATTATTTACTAGGTTTCCTAAAATTTAACAGCGGACTATTGCTATTTACAATTATCGTTGATTTAGTTGTAATAATTTGTTTATTATTGATATATTTTACGTTTCATTATATTTATGTAGTAAATAAAGAGTACATCTTTGTCATACATCATTTAAATTCAGATTATTTATTATCCTGTTGAAATACATTTTCAAA
>DWIB01000157.1:0-13724 GCA_018248155.1 Cressida cressida
ATACGTGAAAAGTTATATTAAATTAAACATCAATTAAACTTTCAAAATAAACGGTCTTTGTAAAATCTGTGAATATTGTTGTATATTGCTCTCGTCAGCGCATGGTAATACCTGTGTAATAAGGGTGTTTATTAAAATTTAATATTAATGCAACTTTCCTAAAAAATTCGAAACAGCAAGATTGACGAATAATTTTAGCAATGGCATGCTGTCAACAGATCATACATATTTGTTAGTTTATTTT
Organism: Cressida cressida; assembly: GCA_018248155.1. Lineage (NCBI taxonomy): Eukaryota > Metazoa > Arthropoda > Insecta > Lepidoptera > Papilionidae > Cressida > Cressida cressida. Next base: position 245 of record DWIB01000157.1, read on the forward strand.
TCTTAAACATTTTTATCTTTTCTTTAGTAAAATATAGCAGAATATTGTTTACTGCTGTGTAAATGCAATACAGTTTACAAACACAAGTCTTGCTAAATTTGCCCTCAAAATATATATTATCTATGATAAAGTAAATCGTTGTTGATTATGACAATGGTATCACGTGATAGGTACTGGTATAATTTCTTTACCTACCTATATTTATATATTTACCTAATAGGATAGGATGGTTACCACCAAATGATGTTAAATAATAAGTAATTAAATAAACAACTACATTTATTTGTTTAATTTTTTTTTATTAAGCTCAAGTACAAAGAAAAATAAATCCTCTGTCTGAAAACTAAGACATAGTTTTTGGAAGATAAGTGTTAAGTTAAATATTTAATATCTACTAATGTAAATTTTATAATATAATCTGCAAGTTAAATGACATCAGAGTTTTGTAGTGTTATTAAGCCCTGATACTCCATTTCCTTGTACATGATATCCTGATTTAGCGTTAATAAAATGTCTTGGAATCTCTGTTTCAGGGCAATGTTCTCTATACCAGAAATTTCATGCAATGTTCTTTGCTTGCGTTGTTTTAATTCATCTAATTCAGTTTTCAATTGATCAATTCTAGATTGCATGTTGTCTTTTGACATATTTCTTGAATAATAATCAGGTTCCTCTTCTGGAGAGATACCTCCACATTTTGGAACATCATAGTCAGCAAGAGTTGTTGTACTGCTACGGTTAATAGACTTCTTTGTATTACGTCCTTTAAGCATTTTGTTTTCAAACTTATTTGGATAATCTCGTTTCATATGCATGCCTGTAACTTCATTTACAGAATCAATAGCAGATAAGCAATTGTCATGTGTTGACAAATGTTCTAGTTCAGCATTAATGTTATCATCCTCACTGTCACTTACTGCCCCTCCAAATAGGTCAACCACATTAGATGATTTAGATTTCAGAGACTCTGAAGTTACCGTTTCTCTTTTAGAATTTTTTTCAGACCTTATTTTACGTTCAGGCTTTGAGTGTGGAGCGCTTGCTTCAATATTTGGATGATCATCTTCTTCTTTAATAACTTCATATGTTACACTAGTAGCTTCATTATCAGCTCGAAGAAGTCTCTTTACCTCCTTTTCTATTTCTGGTGCTTCAACAAATTTCTTTTTTAAAGTTTTCCTGAAACGCCTTTTTCGGACATTTTTCGTAGGAGGAGTTATTCCATGAGGCCACAAAAACTTTTTATCCACTTTGTATGGGTCTTTTTTTTTATTTTTCGTTGATGTTTCTTCCTCAGATGTAGGTGCATCTGTGTCATATTTGCAAACCATCATTTGACAAACATCGGCCGTTTTATAAAAGCTTCTGTTATCGATAGTCTTTAAGGATTCCGTAATTGTAGGCAAATCCACAACTTTAGCATGCATCAACCAGTGGTCGAATCGCACTTCGCCATGACGCATATCGTCATCAATCTTTATGGTTAAACGGTTTTTCATATTCTCCCCTGATTTCAGCACCTCTCGTAATAATTTGGCTGGTTCCTCGGGAAGTCTGAGCACCAACTGTGATTCCAGTTCATAGGGATAATCTACACCCTTTTTGTCTTTGCTCATGGTTACTATTCTCCAAGTTTTTGAACGTTAATTAATAATTCAACAGGCCTTTTACTTGTATTATCATGTAAATTCTCGTTTTATTATTCTTTTACCGCTTTACACTTAATGGCTTCTCTTATAATAAAATTCAACTAGGATGAAACATCTTGTTATGATTGACACGTTAACATGGAATATACAGATTCCACATCGGTGCGTTTAAGTCCGATTAATCTGTAAACACTAATTCTGAAATTTTAAATTTTTTGAAAGAAGAGAAGAGAGAGAGAACTTTTGAAAATTTCCTGCCTCGGCATTATATTATAAATTTCAATTAATAAAAACTTTTACACTTCTTCAAATTTCTCTGAATCACTGTTCTTACTTGTACTATCTGTAGCCGCTTGTCTCACTGGGACAATAGACTGACGTGTCAAGCTACGTATCAAATAGAAGCTCTGTAAAAATTGTTTTATATTTTTTATTCTTCTTGTTCGTGTGAATAAATTGATAGTTGATAATTTAACAAGGGTAAGAATATCAAAATCCTCTAAGTGAAAATAGTTGCTAGTTAATTATAGGGCAGACAACACTATTATGAAACAAACGTTAAAATTTTGTCTTTTCTATTCAACTTTGTATTACATATTTAAGATATTTTTTATCCTTTAAACTGCACATAAATAATATATTTTATTAATTAATTGTTGCTTTGGGTTAGACAAATATTTTTTTATAAAATATCTCAAATACGTAATTGTTACATAAACAACTTTAACACTTAACTCAAGTGGCTGCTGGTTAATTTTTGAAGGACACTCACATTATCTCTACCCTGTACAATATTTTGTTCCATCTGCTTACAATCTTTTAGCTATGAAATTAATTAAAAACAATCTCTGATTTCCATTCCATTCTCTGCTCCTTGATAAATCTTTCAATCTGTGTCCTCATTAAATTTATTCTTACAAAACTCCTTTTGAACTTATGTATGTTAATCCTTTAAATATACTTACTTGTGTTTCTGCTTAGTTTAAAGGTAAAATTGTATGAATTCTTGTAAAATACACCCTTACCTTTACTTGTCTTCAGTTTTAATTTTGGTGTAATGTTTGGTTTAATGGGTTGTCTGCAAGAAATTAATGGCCAGTGAGACATCTCCCCTTCACCTCTTTTTTCTTTTCTTTAATATATTATATACCTATATAATAGACATGCTGCAAAGTATTAGTTTTATTATTATTAACACAAATGTAATTAAAAGTGTTTTAAAAAGGACCACCACATAATTACAAAATTTGCTTTTTGTAGTTACAATGAAGATGAAACGAAATGCAATGTGCCTGCTGTTGTTAATTCACTGCTCTTTTGCTCCCCCCGTTTCACATGACAAATCCAAGGAACAAGACAGTGAAATAAAAGATGATTTGGTAATTTGAATCTTTACTTATTTTATAGTATTATTTTTAGTTATACCTGCTATCACTTTATATGTCCTTACAGGTACTTACCCAAAATCCTTTATTTATACAGTTATCATTAATTATAACAAAGCTTACTAGAATCTTTGTAACTTTTTTTCATAGAACTTAACAGGGGGACAAGTATGTCATTAATCTGATGGTAAATAGTACCCCCATAACAATGTGGTATTAGTCAGAGTGTTATGTACACACGTCACCATGGCTGCCGCTCTGTCACACAAGATGTTAAGTCTAGTTACTTTAGTAATTTCACTCTCTAATTTGATGCAAAATATTTTGACTTTGTTACATATTTGAAAATATTAATTAATATATTAAAACAGAGCCATAATTAGTAACACTGTCATGCGCAATATTATAAGTAGAATGTCATAATTAATTGATTTTGTTACTCAAATCAAGTTGTTGAAAATTCTCAAAAAGTCAAAAGATGAAATATGTAAAAAATAGACCTAGCAACCCATTGAGACATTGTCAATAAATTAGAGAGGGATACAATATGAAATAAACTAGGTCATAGTTTATTTCATATTGTAGTAAAATTATTCATGTTTTTATTTTATTTATATTTTTTAATAATATGCTGGGTATTTTATTATCGTGTTAGTGCAGTGATAAATTATATATCAACTTGTATTCCTATTGATGATACCCATTTATTACCCAGTTCTTGCATAGTAAAAGAAAATGAAAGGTACATTATCATATATATATTATACATAGTTACATCATCATATTGCAGGTAAAGAGAGATTCTTTTGCAAAATGCAGTATAAAATGTAAAACATTGAAGTTTTTTGGTTCTTCCTTGTAAACACTATGTTTAGTTTTGGTATTTATAGCTTTAACTTCTTGCATGCTATTAGTATTTTATAAAAATGTGCATGTCACCTTTCTTATGACTGATATGATATATCTATTTTAGGAGGAGTACATGGAATATCATAGATATCTAAAAGAAGTGGTGCAAGCACTTGAAAGTGATCCAGATTTTAGGGAGCGGTTGGAAAAAGCAGATGAAGACGATGTGCGTGTATGTATTCTTTTGAAATCCACAATGGATTAATACTTATCATGAGATTGTAATACTGGCACTGGCCGAAAAACTTTAGCTCTCGTACTTTAAGATTGCACATGAATTATAATTACCCTGAAATTAAAATCTATGTATATTAACAGAAACATTATTATTTATCTTTTAGACGGGAAAAATTGCTGAACAATTGGATTTCGTCAACCATAATGTAAGAACCAGGCTTGATGAAATAAAACGCCGTGAATTAGATCGTCTTCGACACTTAGCGACTAAGGTATTGCTGCTGTCGTTTATATTATTCTTAAAGGATATTTACTATAACTAACTAAGCTAAAGATAACTATTTCCTTTAATTATTTTTTAATTGTGCTAAAGTTTATTATTTATTACCCCATTATGCTTGTTAAGGGCTCCACAACTGGTTACGGATTTATAGTGGTTATTATTTCATGGGACCACGTAATTAAAGTCGTAACCTCGCACAAATAAGTTTAAATAAGTTAGAATTGACATAGGGTTCCTGTAACCAAGCCTCGCCTTATGCTCTGAGCATAGGTCGTGTGTTCCCAATGCAGTCTAAATAAGGAAACTTTGAATGGCCTGCATTCTCAATAGTCATATTATGAATAGTTCTTAAAAAGGTTTTACATACACACATTATGAGTTAACATATTCCGTTACAATATCTATATCAAGGGTACTTATACTTATATTTTGCCAAAATAAATCTATATACTTTGTACAATTTGCTGAATTTACCATAGTTTTTTAATAGCCTGAAATCAAAGGGGATAACTAAATTGTATTTTTTTATTTTTAGCAATTTGAATTAACCAATGATTTGGAAATCAACATGGGAAAGCTTCCATCAAATGAACATTTAGATCATGCCAATCCCCACACTTTTGAAATAGAGGACCTCAAGAAATTAATCAAAAAGACAACATCAGACTTAGAGGCAGCTGACAGTCAGCGCAAACAACAGTTCAAGGTCTGAAACTATACATTTTTTATGTAGTTTACCTCTTTCGAATACTTAAAGAAACAAACTGGATACCTCTCAGTTAAAATAAGAATTTTGTAATAATAATAACTATGAAGGAAGGTGCAGTTTTAAGTTCTTGCAATGAGCAGGGTGTAGGGTTGTAGTTCCTCTACCACATGGCTCCTCTACCATATGTCTTTAATGTCTAATTACTTAATATTATTGTACACATACTTAATATATCATAACAAGGCCATTAAACGGTAGAGATACTACCAAGATACTTAATCTGAAAGGAATGTTTAAATATGGAAAAAATTGAAGACTTCATCATTATAAAGTTCTTAACTAATAAAGAAAAAATGTCCAAACCATTTTTATCTATTTATGAAGATTCTTGTCTACGAAAAGCCATGGTTAATAAGTGGCTGTTTTTTTAAACAAGGCAAGGAGCTTTGTTCCATTCAACAAATGTAAGAATATCCCGTAAATAGTAGAAATCCATCCCAAACAGTAGAAAATTAGGAATTTTTTAATTCAAAAACAAAAATATTATAGATGTATAGTAGTTACCTTTGCATGTTTACCTTTTGGAACGCTCTTATGTGTTTCTTTTACAAGGACAGTTTTGAAGTCATCCTCCACTTTGCCCAAACTATTATGATGAATACCACTTGTCCACTTTAATTTTCTCACAAGTTTCATTGAACAAAAGCTCAAAATCTTTTGCACAACTTTTTGAAATGAATATACATGTACAGGCAACAAATAATTATCACAGCTTCATGATAAGCTCTGTTGTAAGAACAACAGTTGATATTATATTGATTTGCAGGAGTATGAGATGCAGAAAGAATTCGAGAAGCATCAGAAATTGGAGTTAATGAATGAGGGGGAAAAAAAAGAGTACATGGAAAAGGTTAAACAAGAAGAAAATGCAAAAAAACACCACCAGCCGGTCAGTAGTATTGAATGTTATGTTTTTCAAAGTAACAAAAAGTTTCAAAAGTAAATGTGACATTTTGAATCAACAATTTAATGCTGTATATTTGTGAGTGTTCCTAAGTTAGATTTAATTTTCTCATTAATTCATAGTATTTTTTTACATTCATTTATAGTGAAGTACTTATCAAATTACTTGACAGTAACCATACCTGTTCACAGTGGATATGTAACCATAGACTTGTAAACATAGAGTTATAGTATGTTTCAGGTGTTACATATTAAGTAGTTTCAGAAAATCTTGTCAAACTTATCTACTAAATAGGAAAGTCATAATGTAAACCTTTCTGGCTGTCATTATATGAGAAGCAGATTTAGTTTGGGGAAGTGGTTCACCATTCCCAACCTCACTTTGAAATTGAGGTCAACTGTTGGCCCATTGTAAATAATACTTAACTATAGATCCTAACGAATATAGATATTGTGTAAACACAGCTCCACCACCCCGGTTCCAAACAACAGTTGGAGGAAGTGTGGGAAAAGCAAGACCACATGGATCAAAAGTTTGACCCCAAAGCATTCTTCATGATGCATGGTGAGTTGAGCATTTAGAAATATTAACTTCTTCTCTTTTTCTTTCATCTGTCGCAGTTGCATCACCCTGTGACCAGAGAACAAATTTTAGAGCTTTGGAAAAATGTGGATAATATGGAAGCAAAAGATTTCAACCCAAAAGCATTTTTCATGATGCATGGTAAGATCTCTAGCGTGCTTCATTCTGTTATGAGTAGCCAAATAAAACAAAGATATTCGAATTTTGTGCGGCTGGTATTTTGCAGTAAATTAGTGTTCTATAGAAACTTCATGGGAAGTGGTAATTGACATTTTGTTTACTACGTTATTACTGTATTTAAGTTGTAAATAAATGTTTTTGTACATATTTATATGTACAATAATATACAATGTACATGTAAGTAATTATGCAGCAATTTGAATTTGGGTTCAATACAACACGTATACATTAGGAGACACATACATACACATACGCAAAGAGAACTTAACAATTAATAATAATTTAAATGACATTCAAGGTGACCAAATTAGAGGAATTTCTTACCTACCTAAAAGTTTATTCACCGCAATATACTTTAAAATATATTGCAGCAAAGAAATAGAAATACTTTGATTTTAATTATTTTGAAGACCTTTTTTGGCTTTCTGAAAATGTTCATTTTGTCCATGTTATTATAAATGTAACGGATGTATTTGTACTTAATAGTTATTTATTTCTTTTGTAAAATACTTTTACAGCATGTTGTGGTGACTATCCCATCCTAATATAATTAAAATAATTTATAGTCATTAAAATATTGAGTTTTTGTATTTTGTGACAACAGATGTCGATGGCAATGGCGTTTGGGATGCTGATGAGGTCAAAGCCCTCTTTATTAAGGAACTGGACAAGGTATACGGTGCAGCGGGACCTAATAAGGACTTGCATGAGAGAGCCGAGGAGATGGAGCGTATGAGAGAACACGTCTTCAGAGAAAGTGACAAAAACCGCGACGGTCTGATCAACTTTCAGGAGTTCATGACGGAAGTGCAAAAGACGGAGTTCAACGAGGACAATGGTGAATAAAGTTGTTTTGTTTTTATTATTATTGGATTGTACTCGTAAAAAAATGGGACGCGATCATTTGAATTCTGAAATATAAGAAAGAAAACCAAAAAAGCCGTAGAACATAATTCCTCAGATTTCATTACAAGCTATAAGCATATGTTAAAATATTAACTGAATTCATGTCGTACTAGCTAAGTGTTTGTCATCTAACACTGAAGAAGAAGAAGAGTTTTGATCTTTTGGACTAATGTTAAAGATTTGCTTTCATGGTAAAATTAATTTTGTTGCAAACGGTTTACATGTAATTGAAATTAGAATCTTTTTTTATTTAATAAGCATCGAGACGAGCAGAACGTTCATCTTATGGCACATGTAGATTAGTTCATTAGTACAAAATATCTAGTTCAGTATAACATAGCCAGTTTTTGCAGCAGACATTAAAAATAGATTATTTATGTTTAAGGCTGGAAAACGATTGACGAGAATCAAATCTACACAGAAGCTGAGTATGAAGAGTTTGAGAGAAGGCGGTTGGAAGAACTGAAATATCTACAGCAACGGGGTTTGGTAAGATTTTTTACTCACCTGAGTAACAAGATGAGCGAGACTATCACCTGATTGTAAATGATATGCTCACTCATAACAATGTGGCATTAGTAAGGATTGGGGAGACGACGCAATGCATAGAAACTTTGTGCGGACGTGAGCCTTGGAGCGGCGTGGATGGTAGACTGATTGTCGGGGCAGCACTAAAAAGTACAACATACCGACGCCAGTTGCTCTGAATAATAAACAGTTGCGATGTATCTTCGAAAGTCACACTAACAAATGCTGTTTACAAAATGCCAATTTTTTTACTACCATGGCATCATTATGACGTCAAGAAGGCAGGTTGGAACCCGAGTCTTCCGTATTATTACTACTCTTACCGAAAACAACTAGTCGATTGACTGTTGCGGGCACATGCGCCCATATTCATATTCCACTCGATCTATCTTTTATACGCCCACTTACCGCTTCAGTCTGCGCACCGCTTTCGGGTGGTGAATTGACTATTTCAACATTTTAGTAGATAGATAGTATATTACCACATCGCAATCGCCGCCTCAGGGTATAAAATGTTAAATTCTGTTATAGAATACATCATCTACACCATCTTTTGGACAAAAAATGTTTGTTATCATTTATCTCTAGGGCAAAAAATAAATCATGAAACCGTATTTTTTTTCCCAGGTCGACGCTCACGGAGTGCCAATACCAGGAGCTCAACATCAGATTCATCAAGAATCAGCAGCGTATCAGCATCAACAGAACTACCAACAACAACAACAGTACCAACATCAGATGCAGTACCAAGCCCAAGCGCAACAACAACAAGGATTGCGTGAACAGCAGCAGTACTATCAAGGCCGTACACAGGGTCAGATACCACCGCAATACGCGCGTGACCAACCACAGCAGAGTTACCCACAGGGTTATAACGCACATTACCAACCACATCAAGTTCCTCATGGGCAGCCGCAACAACAAGAGACACCATTCCATGCCCAGCAACAAGAACCTCAAATAAGCATCAACCAACCCAAAGCCCAGCCACAAAATCCTCATATCAGCATCAACCTGCCTGACGCCCAGCGACAAGATGCTCATATCGGCATCAACCAGCCTCACGCCCAGCGACATGATTCTCAAATCAGCTCCAATCAGCCACACGCTCAGCAACAAGATCCTGAAATTGGCTCCAACCAGCCTCACGGCCAGCAACAAAATCCTCTAGTTCATGAACAATTGCAAGTCCACTCCAAAGGACAAGATCAAGAGCAAATAATCCAAAAACAAACCCCGCTTAACCTGAACCAGCAACAGCCATCGAAAATGGCAGAACCACTTGTTCAAAATAATGAATACCCTCAAGGCCAAGTAGCGCAAAATCAAAGTTAAATCCAGGACAAGCACAGCTAATGCTGTCTCAATTACATCACTTAATAACTGGCCATCTAAGCCTTCCCAAAATTTAATGCAGGAATTTATTAGATCTTTTCCTCTACTCCCTGTAACCTGATGCCAGTTTATGAACCTTGCTAATCATCACATACTCATTGTTTTAAATTATTTTATCTAGTGCTTAGTTTTCTTTATGGGCGTTTGAAGCTCTAAATAAAAGATTTGGAATGGCGCGACTGGTTTCATTTAATAAAACATTGATTTAACCTATTCTCAGAGAGAGTAACTTTGTTTTGTTTGTAGTCACAGGGTTTTTAATATTTAATTTTTAAATAAAAAATAAATAAATGAAGATTTCTGATCAAAACTTATCTATTTATTCATAAGAAAAATATCTACTCACTGCTATAAATTGTTTATTACAGCGCTAACTTTAACTTCAATAATCAACGCTGCTGGCGAGCAAAGGTCTCTTAACCTCTGTTCTAAAAGTTATCTAATCATTATTTTGAAGATTCCACATAATTTCTGCATGGAAACGGTGATACCGGTACTACATGGTATCAGTATTTTATAAACTAATTAGGACACCAAAACATGCCCTAAAATGTATTGTAACAAACAAATAAAAAGGCTTAACTATAAATAAAATAAATTTAATAAAGTGTATAACTTAATTTAAAATGCATCTTTAAGTTCCTCTCGAGCACAGTTGTTTGTTTTGTTAATCATTTAAACATCAGAGCTATGATACATGCAAATGTTGCATAACCTTGATGCTCTTTATTGAACGCAGTGATAAGTTCTCCGAATTTTACATCCACACGCGTGCGTGCGATAGTCTACAAATATACTTGTATAAGCACGATCAAAATGACTTTCTTCGTGATCATTATAGTACTTCGTGATAGGCGGACCAGCTCTTGAAAATTTAATAATGTAGTATTTATGCAAAACTCTCCTTTGTGATTAGTGGTATTTGTAGTGAGGGACTTCTCACTCGGTCCAGTACCGAGTGAGCCTGCTTCTTAAAGAAGTTCGACTGTTCATTTAACAGAAGTAGCAAAGAGTTTTATACCTACACCGATAACAGGAAAAATATTAAATTACAAAGTACAGCGATACGAAGTGTGTTCGAACTGTTTAGGGATTTACCGTCGCCTCCGAGAATTTTGAGGCTTAAACTTTCATGAGATTAGCGTTTTGTAATATTTGCGTCGCGCAGTTTACCGATAACTGAGCTTGTTGTTAAGCGGATAACTATTGCTCAAGTAACACTTGTTACTACTCTTTGACCTCAACGTCGCTGCTCGCTGCTCGCGGCGGACCGATGTCAATTGGTTACGAGAGCGCTCATTCGCCGCGCACACTCCGTGGGGATCGGACGAAGAAAACGGTTAAGAATATGAGGGTCCTGATTGCTTTCGCTGCTGCCGTGGTGGTGACCGCAGCCAACCCGCCGGTTCCCGTACCCAAAGTCGTCTGTTACTACGACAGCAAGAGCTATATAAGGGAATGTAAGTATTTCGTGCGCTAAACGTTCACATTTTTTGTTGTTGATGTATATTTTTACGATATTTAGTTTATCTAGTATGTAGATGTTGAGGCAATTCGAAAGTGGTTCGATGGAAACAAATTATCTCGAGATTTCCGTTTCACTTTTAATGATGTTTTTACTTACACGTATTGACACGAGTTTTATTATTGCGCCTATTAACTACAAACAAGCGTTTATATGTTTAATTCGAAACACTAAAGATTTCTTCTTAGTAACTATATTGGTTTGAAATAAATGGTAATAAATACTGGTGATAGAACTCTATCGCTGGAGAAATGCACATAGAGACCGCAGCCATTGTTTCTTTCGTCAAAGAGTATTGTACTAACATTTTTCATTCCGCTTAAAGTGAAATTACACGGGTATAGAGAACATTTTGTCTTAAGGCGACGAACGCAATGTTGTGGCTACGCGTAGATAGGTTTACAATGAGCATCTTGTGTCCCACCAAACTAACATATCCAAAATTCAGGTTTCGGCACCTACTTCAGTCCGAGGGTCAAAAATTACAATTTTAGAAATTTAAAAACTTTTGGGCAGTTATCATAAGAATATAATCATAAGAAAAATAGCTACTCATTCCTATATAAGTACTATTTTTTCACATATGTTTACAATTTTACGGTATTATATGAGAATCACTATTTTTTTTATGTTTATGTTTATATCGTTTTAATGATTAAAAAATTATATATTGACTTCAAAAGACTTAACAAACTCACTTCGTATATTATTTGGGAACTTATTACTTTTACAGAAGAAAGAAGTAATTCCCGATATAACACAGCCGCGTTGTTTATATGTAAATGGATCTGCGCAGTGTTATTTTTGTTTGACAAAAATTTAATTGTAAAATAATTGAATTTCTTTATACTTTTCCCTATAACTTAAAATAGTCCTGCGCAAAATAGGTGTGAGATAATCTCGTCGTCAGAGCAGCGCCGACTAATACAGTATAATTTGAAGGTATTGCGTTACGTAATCATAGAAGTATCTAGACGGAGTGGTTAGCGGCCTCTGTCGCAGAGCCCCAAGCGTTTTCCTTATGTTCTTATGTTTTGCTGGTTCTTTCTCCTCGTGCCCATGGTCCATTACGCAATACGCATATAATATATAAATATATACACCTACAATTATTACTGCTCTAAAATACCGGCCCTTACCATCGATCCTTTGGTTTCTGGGTTGGAATATTTTTTTTAAAAAAATAATAATTACTGTTTAATTAATTATTAATATTTATTAATGTTTTATAAAAGTTAATCTTTAAAATTTTATTAATTATAGAGGAATTTTAAAATTTTTTCTGTAATAATTTTGGTAAGTTGCTGTACGAACCGGTTCGTTTAACGTAAGTCCTTGCAAGATGACTTTGCTTTTGTCCAATGATGAGGTCATCTGTGATTTATTTATACGTTCTTTTTCCTTAAACACATTTCGGTATCGTTTAACTTGACTCATCACATCAGTAGCAAGTGTTTAAATTACTTTTGATCACACGAATCACATTAAAAGGTGTTTCCCGAATTATGTTATGCCTTTAATACTTCAAACGATAATTAATTTATAATGGCTTGTGCATCCTCGCCAGTGATCATAAATTTTCAAGTAGATCGGTAACATTAAGAAATCGTGTAATGTATGTAGTGAAATCACTAATTTATTTTTATGCGCCTGCAATAAGCGAGACTGCCTCCTTACTCGTTTTCGCCACATACTGATAGTATTACTTCTAACTTGCTGCTAATACACTATTTAAAAATCTAACTCCAAATCGTACATGTCAATATCGTACCAAGACATTGAAAATCAACAAAAAAAAAAACAACTTTACTACTAGTATTATAAAGTAAAAATGAATATGTAAAGAAATAATAAAGAATATACTCTAGCTTGATAGATTCACTAACCGTTGTTTAGTTTGGTTGGTAGTATTTTGTACTTAAAAAGTTATTAATTAAACTTGGATATTCGATATCGATTTACAAAAATGAGCCACCATTACTTCAATTAATGCTTAAAGTATTACATTTTAACATTTACATTTGAGTAAGTAATGAATGTTTATTTCCGATAAACGTTTACAGTTTATTTACCATTATTGACCTTAAAATTTGTGATAACAATGATTGTTTAATAATATATTAAACAGTAACATTTATATATTATCGCTTAGTTATAAAAACAAGTATTTGAACCACATATCGCAGGGGTCAAGTCTAGATAAGTGATACCACCAGTTTCACGAATGTACAGAATGTTCATTGTTTCATCTTATATATGAACATAGTGAGGAGGGAGTGGGGGTGGAG
>DWIB01000158.1:0-13692 GCA_018248155.1 Cressida cressida
CTTACCATCTATCACTCTAGCCACATGTTGATCGGTAGGCAAATAAAGAATATGACTGCCTTAACAACATCAATATTTAATTACCTGCGTTATTGCCATAGTTTGAGATTGCACATGTCCATATTCCTGTGGTGGATAGCAATTGTACATGAATTTAATTTCACCCATGTCTGAACAAATAATTAAGTTTCCTTGACTTTGGTAACAACCAACTATTTTATGTGATGGTTTCGTTATTGGGGTTTCTGGCCATATCACATGTGTTCTAACAAAGGTGTGGTCCTCAGGATTGAATAAATGAAGTGACCCATTAGGATCACCAATGTACATGGCTGATGAGCACCAGTTTATACAACCAGGGGCTCGGTTAACTTGAGCCATGGGTATTTTTATATTATTTTTTAATAATTTACCAGCAACTCTGTCCCATATTGCTACTGTATTATCTTCACTCAATGATGCAACCAAATTTTTGTATGAACTTAATGCCAAGACTGGTCCTTTGTGTGGTTTGTATGAATTTATATGATAGGGTCCAGATCTTAAATCAAATGAAAGTATTTTCTTTGAAAACAGACCAGCCATGACTAAATTGTCTGTAGCTACTAAAGATAAAGCAGACATTCCACATCTGAAAGCAAAACAACAATACATCTGAATGTAATCCTTGAGCACTCAGATTAAGGAAATTAAGTTTTATACACATAACAATGTGGCACTAGTTAGAATGGTACATACACCACCACATTGCGCCTCCCACTCCGGGACATAAGGTGTTAAGTCCTGTTACCTTAGTAATTTCACCAGCTATGGTAATGCTTGCGCACCGTTTCGCGGCAAAAATAAGTGCTGCGGTAGTACCTCCCTAGATGGTCTCCAGTAACACCTATGCCCCTATGTAATAACCTATATGTCACAAAACCTCAAAACATTAAGAGTTAAGGTTAACAAACGGTAACTGTTATTTTGCCATACATTAAGTAGTAAGTTATGAATTATAGATTATAGTTTTGGTTATAAAAAAGTTGTCTTCTGATGTCTACAATTTTATAAGACCAAATCATTCATTAAAAAGTTTTATATTTAATTTTATTGACAATGCATTAATCCTGTGTTTAATGTTCATAAATAATGTGGTATTATGCAATGTAACTTACCTGAACATTTCAATACAATTTAATCCATTAGCTAGATCCCATGCTTTGACTGTACTATCCCATGATGCAGAGTAAACAACAGAAACATTGTCAATATTATCTGCAGCTAAGTCCCAAACCCAACCCTGATGAGCATTATATCTTATTTGTCGAGGTATTTCTGCTCCTAGTTCTGCGTTGTCTTCAAAACTTTTATTATTTACTATATCCTTCACACGCAAACATGCCAAATTACGATCTCTTCCAGCAGAGAAGCATATTTCTCCTTTCTGTAAAAAAGAAAAAGCTGGTTTTTATCTTTTAGATACATGTAAATTTATAATTGCCTTAAATGTGTATATTTAGCAGTACTGGTGTAAAGAAACAATACTTCTAAGCACTTATTGAAAGATAAACTTTATAATTTGATGCATTCTCTTCAATAGCAGAAATTAACTAGAGTACAAGCAGGGTTCAGAGATTATCAATTGTTTTTACATTAAAATCTTATTCTATTAGAATACTAACATTAGCCAACAATACAGTATCTACAGAGGCAAAATGCGACTCTTTTAGAATTACATGCTTCATTGTATCCTTTACATTGGACCATTTCTTTCTTTCAACATCCATTTCAACACATATATCTGTCCATGCTATTTGTTCTTCTTGCCATGTTTTTAAATTAGGCAGCACAGGAAAGTATCCTTTTATTTTACTATGCACCCAAAATTTCCACAAGAGATCATCAGCTAAAATGTCCTCAAATCTTCTACATACTTTGCTTAATGTATATTTTAAAAAATCTGCATCCAGAAATGAGAAGATTTTTAAAATAATCTGTAAATATATAAGCAATCAATATATATTGTTGTAAACATTTTTCAAAATTTTGATCATATTATAGTAAATAAATTAATGTATGTATTAATTGTATTTAAAGACTAAAGTAAGTTTAACAATAACTAAAGTAATCACTTTAAATCTATTAAAAATTATATATATACTATAATTTTATAAAGCACATAGTGTTCTGATTTACAAAACATTTCATTAAACATAACTAAGCGACAAGACAAGCAAGATATAAATTTGATGGTAAAGAACACACAGATGCTCACCCATAACAAAATAACAATTGTTAGAATGGTACATACACCACCACAATTTATCAGCTGCTCTAGAACATAAGGTGTTAATTCCTATTACCCCACTAGCTAAAGCGCCTTCCTGATCGGAACACAGTAATGCACTACTGTTTGGCAGCAAGAACCAGTGCTACAGTGGTACCTCCCTAGACAGTCTCCAATAAACAAGACCTACCATCAGTAAAACCTTTGATATGATGTAATTTTTGTAACTTATTAAATTCAAAAGCCCTATTTTATAAAATAGATATAAATTTACAAGTTTGAAATTCACCTCTACTGGCATATCGAACAAAGTAGGTGTTTCAGCTGTTTCATCTTCCATATTTGTGTTTATTTTTATAGTACCTGTATATGAAAGTTCTTCAACGTCACACATTTTGTGTATGTTACCTTGTAATGGAATAATAAAACTTTGGTTGCCATAAGATGACTAAGCGTAACACTACTTGATTATAAGACGATAAACGATGCATTGACTTATATGGAAAAAGTATCTTGTTTTTCAAGGAAACTGGAATTCCTATTGCTGACAAATTATATGAGATTATGAGCATATTTATAAAATTTTGTTAAAATATTTTTAATACTAACAAAAAAATTATTAGGAGTTTCATACGGGAACAGAAAGCAACAATAAACTTATTAGAAATATCTGCCATATGTCATTATTACTACATACTTTACCTAAATTGTATTATGTTTTTACAATTTAAATCGAGAAATCTCTTAAGGTAAGTGAACTCATTTAATAAATGAGCAATTTTTTTTATTCAATAAAACTACAAAATTTCTAAATTTGTATTGTACACAATTTGTCGTAACAGTAATAACGTCTTTTTCTTTATCCAAATTATGACATAAGTACGGTTAGTGTGTGAGCCAAGATCAAGTGTACAAACGTGTAATACAAAAAAGAATACATAACAAAAAATTAATTTGACGAACGGTCAGAATAGTTAGTATTTAACTAATTTATAATGGTAAATATTAAAAAGATATATACATTTAAATTTACAATTTACAATCTATGTCAAATTTATTTAATGTACTTCACATAAAAGGCTTATAATATCAAAGTAGCAAGGAAATATTAGTAGGTAGAGGGATGGAACAAGACACTAAAGAAGAAAGTAATGAGGAGTGATCATATAAAGGGCAAGAAAATAAAATGTGATTCATTTCACAGTAGCTCACGCCGCACTCACTAGTAGTAGTAGTAGACACGATTTCCATTTTGATCAAATGAGCCGGAAGGTTGACATGTCCCAAACGCACACGGATCAGCATGGATGTTACTGCTTTACAAAACGACAAATTGGCAAACCATGGCTTACTGGGTACCGACGATTGCACACTAAACAAGAAGCGGCGATTGCCCTTACAGTAAAGTAAAGCAGCAAGAACATGACCAAAATTCTTGTGGGCTAACACGACATCGGACCCAATAGCACTATTTGTAAAACCGTCAGCTCTTACATTCCCTATGATACCGCAATGGCTAGGTATCCAACAAGTAGAAACTAGAAATTTATTTGAGCGACATTATAATAGTTTTTTTTCTACATTAAAGTATAATATTAAAAAAAGGGTTTAATTTCAGGGGGAATTTAGCTAAGCTCTGTAAAGAGTTCACGGAGTCGGAAAAATTACAGTTTTCCTGAGTTCGTAGGACAAAATGTATTCTAGGGCCCTTAAAAGGCCAAAGGCATTGACCTTAAACACTGATGTTTATGGAGGCAATTTAACTTCCTTACTTCATAATTAAAATTTTTATAACATTTTTATCTTACTTCTCCACTTGAAGAGTGAAGAAAACTTCTGGAGAGAGAACAAAAGTGTCATAAGAAGAACTATGCACAGGAAGAACTCGAAAAGAATGTTTTGGTGCTTGCAGTATTTTGAATTTCAGGAAACTTTTAACTGCACATGGTGAAGGCTTTTGAGAGGAGGATAGTTTTTGGAGGAGTAAATCAAGTTTGGAGTTAATAGGATGATTAAGAAAGTGTACAACACGAAAAACAAATCTGTCAGAGATGTATTGACGTCTTATATATAGTGGTGGGTCACAGCACTCTATTTCCACCATCAACAGGACTAGATTTCATTGCTCCATATGATATGAGATATATTAAGGCCAGGATGAGGATACTAGTTGTTCTGCAGAGACTACGCACTTATCCGAGGCGTAAATAACTAAATCATCTGCACACTGTAAGACTGTAACCGTATCATCCACCGCCATGGTGGATGATACGGTCTAGGTCGTATGTATAAATTTTATATAATAAAGGACCCAAAATTGAACTCTGTGGCAGGCTCATCCAAACCACTCTATTAGGTTTATAGAGATCCCCAAAGTCTAAAATATTTATTTTGTTGAGAGTAGTTTTACAATAAAGCAGGTTAAAAGACCAGGGACCTTTAAATGGACTAGTTTGTATTTTAGAACATGTAACAGGTTATCATAGGCAGAATTAATGTGTGTCTATACGCCCGATAGTAGAAAGGCGACAGCGGAATTAAATAAAATTCCTGAGTGCAGTCTTTGAAATCGAATTTGTAGAACACTGAAAGGCTAACTATCTTACGTCGGTGAGCTAGGCTACCCAGTTTTGTACCAGACAGCTGATCTCCAATTATACTTTTAGTCCTTCCCTCCATAGAATCCAGGACCGCCAATTGACAGACGGTGGCACCAGCCCAATACCCAGTGTGAAATACTATCGTTCAACGCCAAAGTTCAGCATTCAAGTCAATCAACCCAAAGTTCAAGTTTAATGATGTTTCGATTCCTAATAACTGAAGGCGATCGGCGCACCCCAAATTTTGACTTCGGGCAGTAACAACGACTGTTTACTACGGAGACGAGCAGCTTCATTACAAAGAAATTCAATGGTTCACGTGACGGACTACTAAGGATCTAGCTGCTCTTTTGCCTTGCAATGGTTTGTTGAATTATTTTTTTATTATATCTACAGCATTTTATTATCGTTATTCTTTATTCTCGATGTTGATGATGATGATCACTTTGTTCTTATTACGTCACTGGTAAATATCTATTTGAAGTTGACATTTTAGCGACTTGGTTCATCAATGTATATCTTTATAAGAACATGTTTTAATAATAATTGATATTATACGCAATTCAATACACAGTAGTTTATTATATATTTTATGGGTAACTTCTGATCGCAATATATAAAAAATAAAACAGATATAACGGTGAGCTACCCTGGGGATGAAAAAAACATTACCGAGTCAACTTTGGTGAAAATCGAGTGTAAGTCCTATAATATATACATAGTACTCGCAAATTGTAGTAAAAATAATGGATATCGATGAGCCAGGGCAATCTTATAGTCAGAATATGGATAAAATGGAAGTAGAAAATGAATTAACTAGTAAATTTCTAAGCGGCGAAATGTCTTTCGCTGAATATTCTAGTGAATGGTACAGTGGAGAAGATGAAGTCGATGACTTAAATACATTATCTGAAGATCACACCCAACTCTCAATGTCCAAAGTAGAAAAAGTTGGAACAAAGCGACGCAAGTTTAAGCGTTTGTCTGCTGTTTTACTGGGCTTGATGGGAGAAGCAAACTTGAGATTTGTTAGAGGCGATATAGAAACTGCTGAAAAAATGTGCCATGAAATTATAAAACAAGTTCCAACAGCCCCTGAGCCATATCAAACATTGGCACAAATATATGAACATGATACTGAGAAATCATTACAATTTTCTTTATTGGCTGCACATTTAAGTCCTTCTGATGCTAATGAATGGTTGAGGCTTGCGGCAATATCAAAACAAAGAAATGATGTAAAACAAGAAATGATTTGTTACACTCAAGCTATTAAAGCAGAACCAACTAACTTTGCTATTCATGCAAAAAGACTAGATTTATTAAATGAATTGGAAGGAATTAAGTATCCACTAAATATGTTAAATGTAACCAAAGTGAAATGTTATCATAAAATAGTTACATGTCTATTAGCAACAGAAGGAGAAACCATTATGAAATATGCAAAGATGGCTGCTACAATATATCACAAGAATAATGAGTTGGAACGTGCTCTTGCTGTACTTGATGTTGCTTATGATAAGTGTTCGTCACTTTTTACAATGGAAGACACAAACATATATCTTGAATTATTGATCAGTCAAAAGCATTATCAAACCTGCATAGACATTTTTGTTGCAAATGTTGGAGTTGTAATTGAAGCAGAAATACAAACTATTAAAAATCCTAATGGAGAAATAGAGGAGCAAACAAACTATATAGATTGTACAATTCCAAAAAACTTGCCCATTGATTTAAAAAGTAAATTGTTGGTATGTTTAATACACCTAGGTGCTATTGGCTTAGTACAAACACTCCTATCTGACTTTTTAACTAATGACGTTGAAAGAGCTGGAGATTTATATATGGATATAGAGGAAGCCTTTTCTTCTGTAGGTTATCATGAACTAGCCATGCAACTTTTGGAACCTTTAGTAAAGAATACAAATTTTGATTTGGGTGCTGTTTGGCTTAAATATGCTGAATGTCTTTACAAATTAGGAAGAGAAGATGATGCCGTTGAGTCTTATTATAAAGTATTAAAACATGTACCACAACATCCAGATGCTCGGCGTAAATTATATACAATTTTAGAAAAAAAAGGTTGTACAGAAGATGCACTAAACATTTTGCAGCAAGACTATAATTATGTTGTTAGTGCCAAATTGCTTTATGAATACTGCATGGAATTAAAAAAGCATAATAGAAATTTAAAATACTTAGAGGCTGGCGAGGCACTGTTGTCAAAAACATTTCCTAGATTTAGACATCAGGGAGAATTAAGTATTGCTTGTAAAATGAAAGGAGGTATAGATCTCATACATGAATTCAGGAACATGCGGGGAGAGAGTCCCTATCATGAAGATGACATTCACTTTGACGAAGATGAGACCTTCAAACTTACTTCACAAGAAGAATGGGATTTTTTTAAAGAATTACTGAGTATTGCTCATGGTTATAAAAAGTATTTTACAATGCAAAGACTTTGTTTTGGTGCTATGATGTCTAAAGCCCTGTCAACAAATCGTTTAAATATTGACTTCTATTGTCTCCAAGCTTGTATTCTAAGTAATGATCATCATAATGCTTTACGGTTTATTAGAGATTTTACACACAAATACCCCAGCCCTTGCTCATGGAATCTATTAAATTTAGTTATAAGTTCAGTTGATGATACTGCACATGTAAAATTTTTATCAAGACTCTTTCAAAAGGATTACAACATAGTTAGAAACCTTTTTTTAGGAAATAATTTTCTCACATCTGGGAGATACCTTGTAGCCTTGAAGTATTTTCTGGAATATCATGATCAGTGTAGGGAACCATTATCTGCTTTCCTAATAAGTATAACAATTATGATAATGGCAGCTCAAAGAACAGTTGACAAACATCATAACTTAATACTGCAAGGTCTGTCCTATCTTTCAACTTACAAGCAATTAAGAAAATGTGATCAAGAAGTATATTATAATACCGCAAGAGTGTATCAAATGTTGAGTTTAAATAATATTGCTATAGAATATTACAAAAAAGCATTATCATGTGGACCAATTGCAACATGTGATCAACACGGTGTCATAGATCTGACTAGAGAAACTGCATATAATCTTTACATATTATATAAAGATCACTCTCCAGAAATCGCTCGACAGTATATGTTTAAATATCTTGTAATATAATAAAATATTTAAATGGCATATTTATTTATTTCTACGTTTTTTCCTTATTTGATGTTAGAAATTTGACTTTAAACAGAGAATAACAACCATACCAATGTTTTTATGTAAATTTTCATAAAATTAATGAAACCCCCACCTTTTCATCATTACTTAATATATATAAGCTTGGGCTCTAAAATTCATAAAATGACAAGCAAGTGAAAATAGAGAGGTGATTTGATATATAGTCTCATTAAAACTGCAAAAATCAGATTGTTGTTATGATTTAGTTGTTTTTATAAAACTACTAGATTTAGAATAAGATTTCTGCATTTTTTTCCTTAATTTTTATGCAAATCAACCATCAATTTTAATTAATTTAATTCAATTGATGGTATACAAGTTTTTAATCTATTTTTTATTTTGTTCAAGGTGTTGTTCACAGCTAAGACTTAATACCATGTCACCCAACTTTACTTTCGTCCCTGCTAACGATGTTTTATTCGAAGATGTATGTATAATGTTAGATAATATATTTAAAGAGAAGAAAAAGCGTTTTAAGTTCATATATTTGATGGAGTTCATTGACAAATTTAGGCTGAGTGTAGCAAAAATGACGGAAGCAAAGGTAATTTTCCTAAGAAATTAAATTTCTTTGGTATCTTAGAGGTTTTCTGCACCCTTTGTACTTTTGTTTACAACACTTGAAATCATGCGATATGCACTTAAGGTAGTTTTAAATGTAATATTTTAAATTAAAGATGAAATGTTTTAAATAATTACAGAATCCTACTTTTTATCCAATCATGAGATTATTGTTACCGGCATTGGGGTGGGAAAGAAGTTATAATTTAAAGGAGAAGAGACTCGGTAACATACTGGCACAAACTGTGGCTTGGGACAAAACATCGCGAAAAGCCCAAATGTTACTCAACTTTAAATCTCATGATCAATCTGGAAAAGATTTTGCTGAGGTTGCATGCGAGGCACTAAAATATACAATATCAGAAACTTCTACCTTAACAGTTTATGATATTAACCAAATACTTGACAATATTGCAAATGTGGAACGTGGCAAACCGCGTTAGTATAAATTTTTAATACTTTATCATGAATAGTTAAATACCCAATCATGTATTAATATTTGTAAGGTCTGGAAAAATTTTAAAGAATAAATAAACTAAAACGAACAATCTAAATTCTAGCTACAATAGAAGATGTATTCAGTGGAGTATTAAAGAAAATAAATGCAAGACAGTTAAAATGGTTATTAAGGATAATTTTAAAGGATTTAAAACTAAACATGGGACAGACTCGTATCTTTGCAGCATTTGATGCAGATGCAGAGAAATTTTACAATTACTGCAATGATCTTCAGAGGGTTTGTTTTCTTTTAGTTTAATACTTCAGAGTGAATTTAAAGGTATTGTTTTCCCAGGATTTGAAATTAGTAAAACCCAATTAGTTAAAATTTTCTACTTTTAACGACGGATATGTCTTTGAATGCTTCTCCAAAAAAATTTAGAGAACTAAAAACATTATTTCCGAGAGATTTGCTAATTTACATTCATGAATAATGCAATTAATTAATAACGATTTTCTACTTTACATTAATGATTTGACATAAATATGCATGCAATGCAGAAAAAGCTAACCGCCCAGTATGTATGCAAGGGTTATTTGGCCCATTATTTTTTGAAAAAGCCGTTTCTGAAAGCAACACACTTTATTTCTGTAGGTTTGCCAAGAGTTTGATGGAGACAATACTCGACCTTCAGAGTTGGGTGTGGAGATTTTTACACCAATAAGACCTATGCTTTTAAATGCTCTTCCTATTACAAAGATTAATCTTTTGGCGCCTCACAAGACCTACATAATGGAAGAGAAATATGACGGTGAAAGATTTCAGGTATGTTCTTAATCTGTTTTTGTGATAACTTGTTTGTGGGATAACCGTTTTTCTGTTTGGTCTATTTGGATAAAGACAACATGTCTAAATACTGCTTGTTGATGAAGTTTTTCAGATTCGAAAGTCTTGAGGGTTCTTATAGCATGTAGTAGTAAATGCTGTGCTCCTTTCTGGAATGTACTTAATTATTGTACCGAGCATCATTTTACAAGATCATTTAGAGTGAGTGGAAATGCTCCATTCCATGTGTTACTTCCATAAACTACATTTTGAAGATATCCCTCTGGAACGCCACTTTTGTTTGATCTTTTAGTTGAATTGATAAATTTAAAGACGCGTATTATAAAAGCTGTAACAAATTCTTTTACATTGTTTAATAATTTAAAATTTTAGATACACATGAAAAATCACGTATTTAAGTATTATTCTCGGAAGGGTCATGAAAATCATAATTTTGGAAAAACTTACGACTGCGGAACATTGACTCCTTTGCTCAAAGGATGTTTTGCGCCTGAAGTCGAGAGTTTCATTCTTGACGGTGAAATGTTGGGATGGAACGAAGAACAAAGGACATATGGATCTAAAGGTATCTATCAATACAAAATCTATTTAGAAAATGTTTTTAATGTAATTTTAAAAATATAAAAGTGATATATTTCAGGCATGAATTACGACGTGAAAGCAAAAAAATTACGAGAAGATTCAGAATATAAACCAAGCTTTTGTGCTTTTGATATTTTATATTACAATGGAAAATCTCTAGTGGGCCCCCCGGAGTATGGTGGAATAACTTTAACTAAACGCCTCGAAATATTAGATGGAATGTTTAAAGATATTCACGGAGTAATAACACATAGCAAGCCAGAATTGGTGAAAGAAATGTAAGTTATAACCCATATATACATATACAGCCCTTTTACTTTGGTGCTATAACAATGTAACTTGTATATTTACAGTCCAGCAGTGGACTTCTATAGGCTAATGATGACGACTCTTATGCTTGCATTTCAGTTCAGATATAAAGGTGTGGTTTAATAAATCAGTGGACGATGATAAAGAAGGGATAACGGTTAAAGATACCGAGTCTTATTATATATCAAATCGAAACGACGCCGGTTGGTTCAAAATAAAGGGCGAGGTATTTTTTGTAATGGCTGTTTAATTTCTTTACTATATAGCTAACTGGTCTCAGGTTCGATGCTGGTGGTATGGGATTCGATTAGTGATACAGTTCAACCTGATAGTCATCCTACACCTTCAATTATAACACAAACGTGTTCTGGTTGTGTATCCTGCGCCTCTTACGGCGTTAGTATCACTTTATTAATGAAATTAAAAATGTCCTTTATAGGTCTGCTTTTTAGAATTCCAACCTTTATTATTTTAACTAAATGTTTAACCTATTTTCGTTATCTAGTACACCAAAAGTACAATAAGGGATCTCGATCTAGTGATTATCGGCAAAACTTCAAAACTTCAAGGCAGGTTCTATGTTGCGTGTGTTGATAATTCAGGTTAGTATTGCTTTTTTAAAGGAGTTTTTTCGGCGAGTTTTTTTTTGTGGAAAAGATGATAAAACTTAGAGTTTTCCAATTTTCGTTTTGATTTTATAAGAGGTATTAACATTTTATTATCTTATTTTTAAACATGTTTTCTGTGAAGTAGTTTTGTCATTCAATTATGCAAATATAAAGAAATAAAAGTGTAACTTTTGTTGTATAAACGTAGTGCTTACGTTCGTTTAAAAAAAGCGGAGATATATTAGGGACATTTGATGACAGGATCAAACTGTCGGTGGATGTGTATAACGAGTGTGGGGCGGTTGGTACGAGAGCAGTACGGTGCGCTGTGCGCTCGTCTCCGGCCTTTTTGGCGCAGCACCAGCATCTGTCCACCACCACCATCTCTAGTATTTAACAAGCAGCATGTCGATTTCTGGTTGGCACCTGAACATTCCGTCGTCCTACAGGTAATTATAATCACCTATTTAAAAGCCAGTGTTTTATATTATTAATTTTCAATTTTAATTTACATTTGATTTTAGACTATAGGTATTAAAATTTTTGCCAAAAGTAGTTTTCTGATACCGGAGGCTATCTGGTTCAGTACAATCACGTCATCTAATTTTGGCGCCAAACAGTAGTCGCAAACATTTTATATTTTCTTTGAAAGGTGTTGTAGATAGCAGTTGCAAGGATTATAGGCTTTTTTATTTTTTATCTTAAAGTGACCAGCACAGTACGCTACAGTATGTATCAATACAGTAACATCTTTATAGGTTTATTCAGCACATCTCGTTTTCTTGTTCAATAAAAAGAAATGTATTTAAGATCCTGGTTAAGGAAAACGTCGTGATGGATAAATGGCTTTTCCAATTCTATGAAACGACAGGACGAGCGAGTTCACCTGGTAGTGAATTCGCTGCATAACAAAGTGGCACCAGTTAGTATAATTAGCAGCGTCATATTGTGCTCGTATGCTTAAGCCTATTTAAGCCAGAATATAGTGAGGTTTGCATACTACTGTTTACTCGCAGCAAGACTACCCTGTAAAAATATATGTATCCATTGAATCTCTCCTTGTGAAAGCAAGCCCGGAGTTTTATGTATGGGGAAAGTAAGAGTCGCTTATTATTATTTTTTAAAATGCTCATGGTTACAGGTCCGAGGATCAGAACTCGTAAAAAATAATAATTACGCCACACCATATACACTACGGTTTCAGCGGGTAATAAAAGTCCGCTACGACAAACCTGTCAATGATATCCTCACACTTCAAGAATTCCATAACATAGTCTCGGTATTACTTTTTTTTAAATTATGCTTCGATATTTAATGATTTATTGATCTTTAAATAATGATTTTTCTTTATTTATACAGTTGGAGTCACCGGTTGTAAAGCTAAGTAAAAAAATTAATGAAGAGAAAATAGACAGTTTGGATTTGATACCGCATAAGACGAGTAAGAAAACGCCACCTAAACTGGCTGAACCATTCCGGTGCAAAACCACTGGCGAGGTCAAAGTCACTTCAAAAGCTTTGCTCGGGCGAAAACTTTACGTAATTTCTGATGATGTTGATTGCGACAAAGCTGAACTGATCAAAATTATTGAATCACATGGCGGGAAACACAATGAAAAATATGGTTCGTAATTTCTCTTTGTTTTTATAACATTTTACAATTTTTTTTAAATACATTCTTTAATCTGTTGTTGCCATCTTTAAAAGTAATTGCGTCGTTGGAGCTTTCTGCTTCATTCAATAATCGATAAACCAATTCTGACTTCTCCCTCACAAAAGTTTTCCATATTAAACTGTTTGACTCGTCCGCTTCTATTGATTTCCTTCTTCCTTCCATCATCCATCAGTTTGTCCCTAAATGACATATGAAATTAAGATCGAATGTATATAAAAGAATACATTAACAGATCCCAACACTTGGTGCTGTGTGGCGGGCAGCCTTACACCTTATGTGAAATCAATTATCAATTCAACGTTGTCGAACACAATCGACATAGCTACAACGTCGTGGCTGAGGTCGCTCCCGCAATCCGATGAGCTTTGTTCTCTCTCTCCTCTCAATATGTTGAGCGTTAAAAAGACAACAAAACTAGCAATGAGTTTGGAATACGATGATTTTGGCGACAGCTACAAACAGCCTACAGACGTAGACACATTAAAGAAATGCTTTAGGAAAATCGATGAATATGTGAGTATTTTTATTATTTATATTTTTACATTTTATGTGTATATATTATATGTCCATATTTAAATTGTT
>DWIB01000159.1:0-13691 GCA_018248155.1 Cressida cressida
GCGCACCGCACAGCACGCATCCCGCATCGCGTTAGTTCAAACGATAAATCCTCCATAAATCCTTTAAATACAGGGCGACTAACTGCTGCTGGTTCCCAGTAAGGAGCGGCGGCGGTGCGCGCGCGCCCTATTCGTCGATTATTACTTTTTATATTTCTATATCGTTACCACTATGTTATATACGCTGATACACAATATACACAACACTAAGTCCGATGTCGCGTCACACCCGATGGCTGAATTACATTTCAACGTCCGTTATCGTCGAGCTCCCACCGAAGCACACTTATCAACAACAACAACAACGAGGTCAACGCCGCACCTTCCCACATCGCACACACTCCTGCACGAGCATTACAATTGCTTAGTTTTAAATATAATAGAGTTTTCAGTTGTGAATCACAACCGCCTGCCGGGGGCATAAAATGCAAGCGCGACAATCACCCCCATCCTAAACCCTGTGTGTCGTTTATACTGACATCACAAACGCGCCAACGCCGACACATGCTGCCACACTTGCCGCCACGCACTGCGAGCAACATTGGTTCTACAGCAAAAATATATGTACATTTATTTTACTGATGCCCAAGAAGAGTGCTCCATTTTTTCTTTACAAAAAAGGGCAGCGTGCATCCAATAAAAGCAGCCGCCAAGTCACCTTGTAATGGCCAGAAATTTAACGTAGTTAAGCGATAAAAGAACTGGTTTAAGTATATCCTCAAGTTCTAAGCATGGAGTAATAATGGCAGATAATAACCCAGTTTAAGCTCATCGCGCTGCATTGTATGCACGCAAGCACTCCTAAGTCAAATGAAATGGAAATAGATGTGATCGACTACAGATTGCTGTACGGTAAGGAGAGAATACAATACTAAGATTCCAAACAATTACGAGTAGAATTAAACGGGGAGACTCTCCAAAGGATTTAGGCATTTTTAGATGTTAATTTGTTTTAATGGATTTTGTTATCAAATAATGTATACATAAATACAGCTGGCCACGAGTTACTGCTCAGCTATGCTAAAATAAAGCTATGATGTATATGACAGCGCAAATAATAAAATTTGACGAGTATCGAGACCAGTATGAGGTCGAGCACTCTGTCGGCGGTGCAGCGGCGAGGCGGCGAGTCGCCGTCGGTTTAGCGGTCGACGGTGTGGGCGGTGTGCGTGGTGCGCGTGGTGCGAGTGGTGTGGGAGGTGTGGGAGGTGTGGGGCGGGCGGCGCGGGGTTCGCGGATGGTGGCGGCGCGGGCGCGGGCGGTGGCGGCGGCGCGGTCAGCGGCGCAGCAGCGCGGGCAGGTCCGCGAACGCACAGGCGCCGAGCGCCGCGCGCGCCATGCGCCGCAGCAGCTCGCGCGAATGCGACACGCACGCCTCCACCGGCGAGATCCACTGCATGCCCTGCGACTCTGCGCACACGCATCCAATACGCTCACATTACTACACAAGCCATCATATATTATGTATTATAGGTAGGTATAGCATAGGTATCATATATTTTTAATTAAAATTGTATCCAATATCTCTGTACAGCATGACACCGATATAACACGAACGTTATAGACGGGTCAAAGGTTCATGTTTTTATATTCCAGTTTAAATGTTTAATATGGAAATACGTACTAATTAGTTAACAATGATAGGCTTTCTCCCAGATACCAGAATATATATTCAGAACCTGTTCCATACAGCAACAGGCCGCCGCAACTGCCTATAAGAGAGAGATGTAATTCTCATCGCCTGAGTGACCATGTTACAAATGTTCAACACATAATGTGTTAAACATATTGCAAAAGTAGCATCGTGATATGGTCACGCCGCTCCGATACTTTTCTGGTCGGTTTCACATTACGTCTATTCCCTCACAAGATGGAATTGAGCTTTGTGCGCCGTGTGCTCACGTACCCAGTATGGCCGAGTTAAGAGCCTCGCAGACGGCCTCGCGTCGCACAGGCTCCAGCTGCCAGCCAACTGGACTGTCCCACGGATTACTGTATGCCAGCAGACTGAACGCGTCCTGGGGAATAATACAATGTTACTTATATATACTTTTTTACTTTCTTCCAGATCTGAGGCTGGAACGATGTTTAATCCCATCTGACGTATACATATACAAAATTAGCAGCGTCAGTTAAAATAAATTTATAGTTGGCAGACAGTCCATATTAAGTAAACGGTATTGCTACTGGAAGCTGTATATTTTCCACAATTCCTTTCTCAAAGTCATCATTGTAACATTAAAAATATAATAATCTGAACCGGTCACTTACTTCAAGCATGGCTTTATGGTAAACGTCGTGCGGCAACCGATGGGTCATGGCATACAGCTCGCGCCCAAACGCGAGCATGCGCTCCACGGAGGCGCGCGTGCAGCTAGCGCCTTCTGTGGTGCAACACACATTCGGAAGTTACACCAAGAGTGCATCCTGTCCACGCTATCCATGCTATCTTCGCGAATCGGTACATTATTGCTTGGGAACGAATCACGCGCATAACTATGTCGTACTGCGTGCAGTATAGCGCTCTCGTTTCACGCGCACCGACATGAGCCTGCGCACGAATAGTTCCTGCAGCGCGACCGCTCGGAAAAGTATTTTTAAAACAAATTAATTATTAACAAGTATCACCAACATCGTCACAAGATGCATTCTTCAAATACAAACATCGGCAACACAAAAATCATTTTATAAAATTATGTATTGTTATCAACATTTTTATTACATTATTTACATCAAAAGAGTTCACAGTGAGAGAAGAGAACTTCTCAGAGGCGCGCACACACGCACACACGCACACACACACCACACAAGACAACGGGCGCCGACGCGTCCAGCCAGCGTGCAGTATGTATAAAATTTAAATGGGGTCGTAAGTAGATACAACACTTATGATGCAATTTAAACAAAACAAACCGCGATACCCGCGGTGCAGTGTATTGTATCTTCGTGCAGCACATCCACAAATCAGCCTTGGGTTGCATATTATTGCACAAAATATTATTGGAAACAATTTAATAAAGTACTGAGAACAATAAATTTAGAATTTTTTGTAGGTGTGTTAGGTTCAATTTTGAACAATGTATAGGGTGTTTACAACGTGAACGTTTTTGTTGCGTGTGCTCAAGCTGTTATCGCGCAGGCGACGGGAGCACGGCGGCAGTGTTCGTTAGTGCAAAGTATATTTGGAGATATCTCGGTAACTAAAGCCGATGACAATAAACATGCAGTTTTAAAATGATCTAAACAACTGGCAAAACATTTGGAATGCAGGGAACACGATTAACCCACAACCACATGACACGAGCGTCAACCACACACAAACGAGGCAAATGAAATAACACAAGCAGTTAGTTTAAAAGGAACCAAGGCGACGGAAGGTAGACGGTCCGGCGAGCCGACGACGAGCAATAACAATGTTTACTTACAGACTTCCACGCAGGTGCCACCCTCCCGCCTACCTCAGAAATTTAATTGAAGCCAATGACAAGCTAAAATAGACACCAATGGCGTGCAATTATGTAAGAGGAGAAGGAAAAAGGAAGGCAAACTACCTGCAAGTCATAGCACATGTATGTATATTCATTTCTTTAGACATGGGTCACCGCTAACAATTTTCAAAATTTGAAATTTTTTTCAAATTTCAAATTACATTCAAAAAGCAACGCACCCTGAGTATGTAGATAAATCTAAATTTTTGTAACAGAGCAATATTTTCTTAATATGTATTTAAGCTTTTGCTAAAAGTCGCGTAAAAAGTTCATGTGAATAAAATTATAGAAAAGAAAATGTTCAAAGAACTGTGCGTTCATAGTAAAATACAAAGTTTCACAAAAATCATTTAAGTTATTTGTTGAGTGCTCGCGTTAATTACCTACTTTGTGCTAACTGTCACATACACGACCGGCAGTGTATGCGGGCGCGGGCGAGGGCGCAGGGCGAAAGGGATGCGTGGGCGGGTTAAAGTACCCTTATGTGGTTTTCATAACGGAAATAGATGGAAATAATAAAAAACATCAAACAAAACTCTAAACCGAGAATGCACAATAGACGGTGAGAAACTTAAGGAGGTGTGATGGTGGCGAGGCGAAGGTACCGCCCACCACCCGCCGCGGCCAGTTCTCGCGACAG
Source organism: Cressida cressida (assembly GCA_018248155.1). Taxonomy (NCBI): domain Eukaryota; kingdom Metazoa; phylum Arthropoda; class Insecta; order Lepidoptera; family Papilionidae; genus Cressida; species Cressida cressida. Next base: position 4,129 of record DWIB01000159.1, read on the forward strand.
TAGGATTACCTTTTATAGTTAGCCTCCCTTAAATTATTCGAGGAGATTAAGAATAAGTGAAAAGAATTAAATTGAAAAGGATGTTGCTACAGTTACTTGTATCGGAACGAGTTAGTGATTGACATTTTAACAAGGTGAGCGCGGTTAAATGCGGACGCATGGTTTGTACGTAAAGCACGCGTTCAAGTGTGGCGGGTTGGCGGGTTGGCGGGGCAGGACTGGGCGGAGCTGAGGATGTGTAGATACGCACCGGCGCGCGACAGCATCGCGGCGACGCTGGCGGTGACGCCGGGCATGCCCTTGACGAGCGGCAGCCCGCCACCTACGCAATGCAACCAACGCGCGCCACGTCACCAGCGTGCATGAGCGTGCACGAGCGCCGGACGAGCGCGCGGACACGCTCTCTCTCAAACTATAGCGATTTGTTTGTGAATCCTCGATAAAAAGATGTTCCGTCTCGTCGCACTGCTTGCGACAACTTATCATTCTATATTCTATCTATTGTTCGGAGGCGGGAGTCTCATCCCGCAAAAGTAACACAATGCAGTACGACAATGAAACCTTGAAAAGGCACAAGCGTGAGCGCATTAAACTTAAAAACAACGCAGGTCACGCCTGCAGGAGCGCGGCGCACGTGATCACGAAAGAACGGCTGGTGAGCGACAAGCGATGAACGGTGAACGGTGAACAGCGAAAGTTTGGTGAATAACGTGAGATTAAGGATGGAAAGCGGGCGCGTGAGTGACGTGAGTCGCGGGGCGCGGGGCGCTAACATTACTCCTGGGTCTCAGCGTCATGGAGCCGCACGAGGAGGAAATCAGTACATTAACTGCTAATGACACTAATTAAATCTCTAACGACTACTACATTACTTTCTAGTGGATACAAATATACAAATACGCCTTTCGTCGGATGATCTCTGTTTCACTTAAAATAATATATATATGCATACATGTCTGTTTAAAAAAAAAATATGCTAGTGATGCAGAACTAAAAGGCAAGAAGGCAATAAAACCGTCGGTTCTACGTAAAATATAACTGAAACTGAAAACTACAAATACCAGAAGAGAACGTTATCAACATTCAGACATACGAGGCTCGTGTTCTTCATGTGTAACCCATTAAAAAGAAAACATAAAATTAACTGAAAATGATCGCGTTAACTGAACTATTCCACTCTTACTCGGCGGAAACAATCTAACTGTATCAATGTATCCTACATTGTAACTTATTGATACGATTTATCGTAACTTTTTCCAACAATTCTTTTTAGTAATGGGTGAGGTGAATCTTACATTCCGAGGTAAAATCTATTAAATATACAGATTAAAAAAAAACTACAATACAACTGCGACATTTCTTCAGAAACCGTTCAAAGCCGTTAGTATATTAAACAAACGAGATTATGTGTTTGTGACTATAAATTAAAATTTAGCAGGAACTGATTTTCTAACTAAACCAAAATGGAAGTATTGTGAAGACTTCCATATACACACACTATTGTACGTAGGAACCGTCGAAATATTATATGTAATGTGGGTTCGTAGTGGCTGGCAAATGGTTATGCTGTGCAAATAATAAACAGTTACAATAAAATGAAATTAAATGTTGATGTCAAATTACAGTTAAATTGGCATTCAATACAGTGTCAATGAAAGAACTTTAATGAATGTAAATTTACAATAAAAAAATAGTTTATGGTTTATATATATTTATAGTATTATAGTATTATATTAAGCTTCTCAAATATCAAATGTGATACTGATAATAACACCTCCTTAGCAAAATTGGTAAGCTTTAATTGAAAACGTTACTTATGCATTCAGTCTAAATAAAAAAATTATAGGTGGATTAAAGCATGAAATCGCCATTGTATAGTAAATAATAGATATTCTAAATTAAAAATAAACTTTTTTATATCGTTTCTATGAGGAGTTTTCATGAAATAACTTCTATACTATGTTCTTACGTATAATTCTTAAAACCTACTCCCACTAAAGATGTAATGATATTTTAACAAATAAAAGTTTATCATAGCACTGGAAAATGTAATTAAAGGAGTTCTATTAAATTACTATTTTTTCAACATAAATAAGCGACGAGCGGAGCGAGACATTAAGTGCAACAATGTGCCACTAGTTAGTACGGTACATATGGTACTGCGGGTACTGCGGGTACTGCGTGACAGTGAGCCGCGTATAGTACAAGTAGGCACGCGCCTACTGCATCGGTTGTGGCAAATATTGATTAGCTTGTTAATTAGTGTTAGTTATTAATTAGTGTTATGTTTAATGGATGGTCCCATAAACGTGACTCTAAGTGTATATAACGTGTTTGGAAAAAAAAATTCTGTGTCAATACAAATCGGCAATTTCATACTTTATTAACTTCCAATATTTAGTTTAATTCTTTCGATGAAAATGGACAGTACAAGAAATAGAAATCATACTCATGATAGTAAAACACGGATGGATTACAAAAATAAACTAGAGGGGTTTCAATAGATAAAAATGATATAATGTGTTTTATACCACCGGTCCAAAACACCGATCAAGGCGCTCCTTTACCGAACAAATACAAGTTGTTAAGAGTCTCAGTTATATACAATTACTGTAAACAATGTGACTATTTATTTAAATATTTAAGTAAATATAGGAAACAGTACAGTTGTCAACTAGTCCCGGGGGTGCGTACCTGTGTGCTCGCCGTTGGCCGGAGAAGTCATTTCCACGTCAGCGTCGCGCGCCTCCTCGCTCGCCTCCGCCACCCCTGCAAGGAAACAAAGCCCTTCTCGTGTGAATGCTTATGCCTGGTGTAAAACTCCAAGAATTAACTCTAACAACTCGTCTTTCCAAGTAGTACATTTTTAACGAAATTTATGTTTCTTATCACTGAATGTTCAATACCACTTAACCAACGGAGCATACTGCTGCGAGCCAATACAGATAAACCATATTTAAGAGAAGACATTTAACTAGGCTGGATAAAATTTAATATCATGTGGTGTGGTTCTGAAGGGAGTTTATTCTACTTGTATCGCAGGTTCATAATGCGCGGTGCGGTTACCGTTGGTGTGCGGCGCGAGCTGGCCGTTGGCGCGCGTCGTATGCGATATCACGGAGGTGGCGACGCCGTTGGAGGGCGCTCCCCCCGCGCCCGCCGCTCCCCCCGCACCGCCAGCGCCCGCCGCCGCGCCCCGATCCTCACCCTCGCCATCCGGCATGATGGCCGTGCACACCTGCAGCCGCAGCAGCAGATGATACACAATACGCAAACACTACTCAAACACTTCGAGTTCCGCTATCGAAACTAATTAGTAATTACCCAACTATTATCCATTTTACGTATCGTGCATCTTTGTCAAGTAAAGACTTATTACATTAGACGATAGTGATCAGCGGAAACCTCTCACAGTACCTCTGAGTCGGTCCCGTTGACCATTTCGACGAACTGTCGGCACTTGAGCAGAAACAACAGTTCGTGGTCGCGCTCCAGCAGGCCAGGGTACGCGCGCCGCGTCAGCTCCACCGCCTCGCCGATACGCCCCGCCAGCACTAACTTAGATATCCCTGCGAAACGGCCATCGACGTCGTTGAGATTTACCACAATACGACTTGAAGCGATAGAATGAAAAGCCCTAAACTTTTGCACGATGTAGGAATTGATTTTTTTGTTCATGGGACTTTTCCAACTAAAACTTCATCGACAACGACAGAAAGTAAGAGTATTCAAAATACACTCACTTTGTCTGTTTTTAATTGACGATATGTCTTCGTCGATGGGTTGGCCGGTAGCACGCGAAAAAGCTTGCGCGGTGCTGCAGTATCCGTGATGCACCAAATATGTCGACACCATTCTGAAAACGATTAAAGCGATTTGAAATACTCGTTAAAACTGTTACACTATCAATATAAATCAATAGGATTATCATAATTACACGGCAACGATACGTTCGACCGTGGCGCGGGCGTCGCCGGCGTGGGGCGTGGGGCGTAGTACCTGTGTAACACTTGCTGCCACTGGCCCTGCGCGTCCGGTAAAGGGAACTCGTCGATGGCGAGGCGCGTGCGCGCGCGTAGTTCTCGCAACATATCCTCTACGTCAAAAACGAACGGTGCCTGTCCAAAGTTTGCGTCCACCACCTCGCCCGGCGTTTGCAGACCCACCGTAGGATACAAGTTCGGCTGCGAACAGACAGTACATTCACTTTAGTGTAATCAATATGTAAGATGCTCCAAAAATCGGTTCAATAAACAAAGAACCTATTTATTTCAATCCCTTGCTAAATTTATATTATACCTCCAGTGATGTGTGAACATAAAGACGACTCACCGGCAAACCTCTGAAGGCGATGCCTAGATGATGACCATTTTTAGTGTAAAAACAGGTGTTGTCAACGAGGTTGACGCCGCAGCCGATGACGTCGCCCGTGGTGAAAGTCGGCCCGTACGGCTGCCCAGTACCCGAGGAGCAGAACGAGTGTCCGTCGTCGCCGTGGTAGCCGTACGAATGTTTGTCCCAACCTGTCCGCCGCACACACACACACACACACATGTACAATAACGTATACAGACATGTACAGCGACTGACAGACAGCCGAGACAGGTATATAATGGAGGATAGGTGTCGTCGAGGGCTCACTCACCCGGCAGGCGGTTCATGTTGACGCCGTGAGCGGAGAGGCCGATGCCCATGTAGCCGTCGCGGCCCTTCGACACGATCCGCACCTCGAAGTAGTAGAGGCCACACGCGGCGGGGATCGGGTGCGTGGCGCGCACGCTCGCCGCGTCCTTGTGCGTCTTGCCGTGCCCTGGAAACGACGCACCGGTCTCATCGCTTGTACTTATGTTACCATCAGTAAAGCCACGTCTATGACCTTTACTAATGATTCCTTTAAAAATTTAAATATTCATTAAGCTACCGCGCGAAATCATTTTTACTGGTTTCAGGTTTCTTTTGTCGGAGACCGTCTACATAGATACCATCGAAGCTTCTGTTTTTGCTTCCAAACCGTAGTATGAAAAATGTTATGTTCAAATTTAGGGCCTTCTAGCTAGTGAAATTACTATGGGTAGGGAGATGTACACTGACTAGTGTCACATTGTTATGAGCGCGCTTATCATCATTTACCATAGGGTGAACGTTTCGTTTGTCTCGTTAACATTAAGGAAAACAGAAATTCGGGAAGGCAGGTAAAACAAAAAAACAAGCTAAAACTCCCTGTTACGCTGAAAAAAAAAATTACAGATACAGCATTAAAATTTTCCTTTGAGGTCTTATAGACTTAACAACTAAAAATATTTTATAAAATGTATATATACTATAAGTATATAATAAGTACATGTTCAAAGTATTAGATTTATGAACATCATTTGAGAAGGTTCAAGAAACAGAAGTAATCATGAAAACCAATACAAGGATGAGCTGCATTTTCTGATAGATGCAGCTCAAGCGAGGATCTGGAAGTACGAACGATGGAGACGTAATCAGAGTTCTTTGAGAAAAAGAGAAAAACGACAACAATTACAGGTGTTACAACTGTACAAAGAATTAATTTATAGATTTGCATTTCTATTACAAGTTATAGTATCTGAAGATTATATGAGTTTATCATAAAGGCAGATATTTAAAATGTAAATCATAGATTAAAAATAATTTATCGAATAGTTAGTACCACACGTTTTCAAATGTATAAAGGTACTGATACTTGGCCCAGATACTATTACTAGTAACGTAGACCATGCGGAAGGTCATCAGAATAAGCACGTGAAGCTCTTAATAAGCATTTTTGAGAAAATAACCAGACCTGTAATGGGTAAAGAGAACAGGCAGACTGATTTAGAGAGCCTATAGGAAACCGTCGCATGCACAAGCATCACTGTTTGCTATTATATGCTTTTGAGTACTTGTAATAACCCTCCACATGCTCTAAAATGCATGCACGCAAATCTCCTTCCTGCGCACCCCTTGAAGTTATAGTTTCATCCCATACACACACCTTAACACTGTCTTATGAAAGTTATGGACTTGGAATTATACCACTTTGTATTTTGTGTGTTACTTAAATAGATTCAGGATACAAATTAAAATCAAAATTTTGTGAATGAAATGAATCTCAGAGTAAGCTTTAGTGGATAAATTTTAAAAACATGATGTATTATTAAATTTCTTACAAAATTGGAGTCAGTGGGAATAATAATATATTTCTTAAAAGAGGCCACATATTCCAGATACTTGTGTTATACATCAAAATTTGAAAAAAGAAGTGCAAATTCAAATAAAAACAAATAACCCACAGTAAACGTCCAAAATCCGCACCAAAACCATAATTTTCATTTAATGACTACTTCATAAAGTTTAACTAAAACATAAAATAAACAAATTAACGCCCTAATCATAAATTTATGTAGTCCTAGTTACAATTAAATTATTATGTAATATTTAATTGTGTGTATACTACGAGTATATGCAATATAAAGATGTTTAGTTCTTGTCTCGTTCTGTCAAATTATAATAATTAACTTTCATTAGATACATGTAAAAATGCCCGGGACTGCTAGTTAGGAGGCAGTGCAGTCGTTAGTGGTGCTGCACAGTAACATGACGAACTAAAATCATTCCGACCCTACACTGTGGTATCGCGTCATAAGTTTTTACAGTCTACAAAGGATTAAAGTAAAAATTATGTATGTTAGTTGTCTGGTGGCATTGTATAATATGCTGGTATAGTATATTCTATTATTCAACATGTAATATATGCCATACTAAATGTATTAAAACTTCACTATTATCAGAGTTAAGCGACTACCTAAATAATTTTTATTGTAAAAATTAAAAAGCATATATTAAATGACAGATAAAAGTGATATACATAAGTAAACACTAAATCATCATATTAAAATTGTAATTATGTACGTATGTGTATTAGTAGTGTAAAGCACAGAGAACAGTGCCCCGTGCGACAGCGACAGACATCCACCCACACCCTCTGCACGGAGCCGCACGGAGCCGCATTGCGTACCTCGATATACACTCACATACATTGTACATTGAAAACATTAACACGGGGATGGAAGGATTCCACACCACAGCACGTCAAACCAAACAAAATAGATACAATAAGAAACACATCGGCCTAATCTCCCGGTGGCGCGGGGGCAGGCGCGCGGGCGGGCGCGCGGACTCCGCCTCGTCCGCTGTCGCAACGGTGTCCGCTCAACAAGGAGAGTGACAACTTTTACAATTCATTACAGTTTACAGGTGAGGGTTAGTGAGCGCGGAGCGAGCGCCCGTCCGACGCCCGGCCGTGTGTCAGCGAGACGCGAGACAGCTAGACGCTAGCCGAGTGGCAAGGGCGGCGTGTTCACGTACGATACATCCAGAGGCGCAAGTGAAGGTAGGGCAGGTGGGGTCGGCGGCCCGGGCCCTGCGTCCCACCTTACAACAAATAGAAAAAACATCCATGTCCATTAGAAAGTTCTAGAGTCGGGGACGTACAGCGCACCCACGGACCACAAGCTAAGCTAAGCTCTAAATCAATTTCTAACAACACACACTCTACACTAAATACCGATGTACGTATCTAATGAACAGATGCATTTAAAATGTCCTCTTTCAGAATACGACGTAGAATATTTAAATTCCCTCTATTGCGCAATAATAATGACTACCCAGTGCACACTAGCACAGACAACACAACAATTATTCGATGCAACGTAGAACGCGGGCGGGTGTAGCTCCCGACCGATAGCACTCTGTAGTACTCTGCAGTGGGATAGCTGCAGAATCGTGTTCACTCAGCGCTTTCGATCGTTTTACCGGAAGGGGCAATTAATGATTTATTAACTATGTTATATAGACAATAAAGATCAAATTAATTAATAATCTTAGTTTGATAATTGTAACGTTAAGCAATAAATCTTTACATGTGAATTAATATACGCATGTCACGATATGCGCTTCCAGCGGTACGCACATAGTCCGGCACACGTGTGCGCGTGCGTCTTATGAAAGGCCATCGGACAGTGTGGCTTTGTAAACTTTCTAAACTGAATCGACTCGACGCTCATCGCTGCATAACATGTCTACCGCGTGCGTGTCGACCAGTGCCAAAGTATACGTCGGCAGCGCGCGGCGAGTCCAGATCAGTCGTCATCCATCCAACATGTTAGTTCCGATCGGTGCGCAGCCCTGCTTCTGCGCACACGTTCACCGAACTACGTTATTTACTTCTTGCTTGATATCGATTATATGGAAGTTATTTATTATACAATAGAATAAAAAAGAAACACTAAGTAATATTTTTTATGAAGAATGTAATATAAAAACAACTTTTATATTATTCCGTTTGTAAACAGTTGCAGCGCGTAGCCGATGTCCAAAACCGGCAACGCGCCCCGAGCGGCGAGCATGTACCGAGACATCCACCGACTGCCGCAGCTCCCCCGAACTCAGGAATAAGGCATAACGCCGGACGCGCTGTGCTGTGGGGGTACGAGGATATTGTGTACCCTCCTCTGATCAAATATTTTGAATAGACGCAACAAAAACTGTGCTCAGGTTTAAAGAACAATTCAGTTATGGAGAATTATTATTAAGTAGGAGAAGTCGAGATAGCATTTCTAGTGTCGCGCGTAGATGGTGGCGGCGCGCTGCTCGTGCAATCCGCGCGTGTATCGTGCAGGTTCAGCCACCGCTACCGGCGACCTGGCAATCATCTCTGCCTGCACCCAGCGAACTCGTTATCGCCTGTCCATTTCCCATCGGCGATACTACTTTAACATAAACGCAGTTTTATTTGCCGTAGTCACGTGCACGTCGTCACACGGACGTTTCTCTCGGATACCGGTGGAACAGTCGAGAAAGTTCAGTGTCGTTTAAAGATATTTGTGCATTTGTGAGTGCACCACGCGCTCTCGCAACACTTCGTTTCAACAGTTTGTTCCTATTCACTGCACCTGCACCTGCACCTTTCTCTGGATAATCGCAGATCGTAGCGTATTTTTACTTCGACCACGTTGAGATTGACTCGCGAATACACCTAAGCCAACGGTTGAGCTTAATAGCTTTTAATAGCTTGCTTTTGTTCCCGGACCTTTCATTATATGTTTGTCGACTCAACGCAACTATTGTACTGTTTATTTCCATGAATAATATAAATTAGGCGACGACGGGCGCACGGTGCAACGCTCGCGGGCGGTCGTCGCCCGGCGCGCCGCCTCCGTTTTCATCGATTACAAATTGAGCTTAATCGTATGATTTTCGAAAGTCTAGTCTACGTACGCGGCAAACAATTGCTTTAATTAAGTAGCGTACTCGTATTCAGCGATTCTGAGAAGAAAGAGTTGATGCAAGACGTGCGCGGGGAGCAAACCGGGAGCACTCCGCAGCACCCCGCGGCGCTTCATTACAAGAGCAACAATGAAATGCCACTGTTCCTCTTATTACTGGGGGTTAAGATAACCGAGCATCAGATTGCGGCCTCCAACACAGGACATACACAACAACCTGTCAGAGAAGTTAAACCACCAAACCAAGCAAAATGCATTTTCATGATTATTTGA
>DWIB01000160.1:0-13681 GCA_018248155.1 Cressida cressida
TGCCGTGGGTGCCGTGGGAGCGAGTCGGCCGCAGCACTGGTTCCTAGTGTTCACTGTTGAATTGCAATTTTTAAAATATATGCATCGAGCAGGATATCTTTTGTAATATATTTTACTACTGGGTGTACACCTTACAAATTTGTAAGAAAATTATTTAATTGCAAATAGTTTATCATTCTATTCGGAATTTTTATACATTTGTTTAACTAACTAATGGACTATTCGGTCGAGGCGTTCACCTAACGATGAACAATACGCTAGTCCATAATAATCTGACACTAGTTAGGATGGTGATACATAACATCAAAACCATGGTCCTGTTGATAACACAGCATCGTGCGCATTACACTACATCCCGTATAAGATATTAAATCTCATTACCCCAGTAATTTTACTAGCTACATCCTCCTTCAAAGTGGAACACGGTAATGTTCACATGGTACTGTTTTGAGGCGGAAATGAGAGCTGCTATGTAGCTAGATGGTCTTCAGTAAGGGAGACTTACCACCGAGTAATGACTGAAACATTATGAACGCAGAGTTATTTACGCAAACACATAAAACTACAGTTTAGTGGAGATGTGCAAATAAATACGGTTAACCGGGAAGGCGATCCGGTGTAAAAAAAAGTAGTGTCGGCTGCCGGCTCGGTACACTTGAAACAATTGTGGGCAGCGTTATTTTATTTATCTGATTATCGGGTAGGCAGAAAATATACTACATTGAAGTAGTCTTAGTAACAGAAACATTAATACCTAAGAACCAACGCAATCCATAGAACATGGGAATCATTAAAATCATCATCGGAAAAACAATAAAGGAAAGCCAAAAAAAAAAGTTGGATAAATGACAATTTAACCAAAACTAATTACGTGAAGTAATGGATGTATGAAGTGATAGGAGTGACGGGATTGGTTAACGGCACTGAAGCGATGTCGTCCTCTTTAAACACTGCGTCCGTCATTAACCATCTTAATGTCTTAACTTTAAATTTCTGTAAAAACTAGTAAATAAGTGTTTCGTAATAAATATTTTTAAAAATTCAAGCGTCGTGTTACTGCCGCCTCACAACGGGGAAAAGTTCGTTAGTTGTCGCAGTCAAAACGATTAACAGCACAGCATACACAAAAAAAATACATTCAGCTAATAAGAACATCAACATATTTAGATATATTTTTAAAATACATGTATTCATTTCTTAAAAACACATTTTTGTATTCTAAAATGAAAACACAATAAATAATTCTAGTTTGACGCATGTCGGCCGTGCGCGATGTCCGCGACGCGCCCGCTGCCGGTGTTCTCACTGCGTTGCAGCGTTACAGTGTTACAGCGTGCCTGCGATGCATACTTCCCTAGCGGCGCATCCAACTGGAATTTGTAGAAGTTCTCCGGAGAACATTTTTGATTATTGCAGTGTATTAGCCGAGCCTCGACGCGGGACCTCCTGCGGTGCGACCGCTGCGCCGAGGTGGCAGGCGCCGGCAGGTGGCGGCAGGCGCCTCGCTCTTACTACTAAAAACCTGCAAAAAGATGACATGCCGTGTCAAACAGGAGGCGCATCGGATGAGGCAGCGCGCCCCTGTGCGGAAGAAAGATTTATTAATTCGGCAGGAGCGCGGCGCGACGGTTGCGGCCCTGGTTGCGGCGGCGAGCGGTGTGACGGCCGCTGGGGCGCGGCGGCGCGCGGGGCGGGGGGGTGGCGCGGGGCGCGGCCGCCGGCGGGCCGCGAGCTGGCTCAGTGCGCCGCACGCCGGCCCGCGTGTTGCCCGCCGCTAGCTGTCTGTCGGCGTGCACCATGGAACACTTCATCGAAACCGTTCGCAAGTATCCCTGCCTGTGGAACACCACCGCCATCGAATACCGCGACCAGGAACTCAAAGATGCGGCGTGGACGGAAGTCATGAAAGAAACGGATCTATCGTCAGGTAAGTTACACTACCTGCCCCTGCGTGCCCACCCGATTCGCCCCACGCTGCACGCTTGCCGTCCCGTCGCCCCGCCACCCCGCCACCCCGCCGTCCCCGCGCCCGGTCTCCCCGCTCGCCGCCGCCCGCCACCGCCGCCACCGGCGCCGCCATCGCCCGCCGCCGCCGGCACATGTCAGTGTATTGTTTCGTTTTTCAATAACCGAGGCTTGGGGCCGGGCTCAAACTATGCGATGCTATATGCTATAGCTCCGATGAATATGGAACAGGATTTCCCCCGTCGACGATGCAGGCGACTCGTGGACTGCGTAAGCGCTCAACCGTGGTTGGCGTGCCCGCCGTGGCCCTTTTAACATAGTGGCCGTATCCAGCTGTTAGTACATCGAGGCGACACCGTGATCGAGCGATGCGGGTTTTTTGAGGTCGATGTTAGCATTTATAGTTGTAGAAAACTCAACAGCTTCATTGGACTCGGGAACTTGGATACCGGATCCGAAAGCTAAAGAGTATTATTTTAATATAATAATTTGTTTATTATGTAGACGGGTGCCGCATTTTGGTCGTCGACATGTGAAAGTCCAAATGTTGCGGCTTTATAATACCTTAGCACTGGGTGAACTCATGGTTGAGTGCAAGACCCTCGCAATTAAAATAAAACTGGAGAAAACGTGCCGTAAATTTAATAAAAGCACACAAAAATTACACATTCACAGTTTTTACAACATTGCGGCGGCGTGTTGCTCAGCTCCGCCGGCCGGTTCTCCGGCCTCCTAACAATAATTGCGTGTCTAATTAAAAGTTATCCCCCTTTTGCAGTAAAAGAGGTGAAAATGAAGTGGAAGAAGCTTCGCGACAGCTACCGAGACGCATTGAAGCGGCAAAATGAGATGCTCGCCAAGGAGCCCGGCAGCTCCGCCAAGAAGAACTACCCGTGGAAGTACATAAAGCCTATGCAATTCCTGCAGCCGCACATGAGCGTACGCAAGAAGCCGCTCGAGTGCGCGTACGCGGCGGCCGCGGCGGACGTCGCGCCCGACGGCGAGCCGGACGCCGAGCCGGACCTGCTCTCCGAGCCGGCGCACAACGGCGTCGGCGGCGTCGGCGGCGAGCCGCACACCTCCGACGAGTGCGACTCCGAGGCCGACTCCTCCGCCAAGCGCAAGGGCGGCGAGCGGTTCGCGGCCATCGAGCGCAAACTGGACTACCTGTGCAAGGCGCAGAACAAACGCCAGTTCACGGAGGCGCACCTGCTGGACCGCGGGCGGCCGCCGCCCCCCGCGCCGGACCCGCTCGACATCTTCTTCAACAGCATGTGCCAATCCACGAAGCGCTTTCCCTACCCCACGCAGATCAAGATCAAGAGGACGGTGTTCGAGGCGGTGACGGCCGCGGAGGAGGCGCTCGTCGCGGAGCAGCAGAGCTACGCCAGCCTGTGGGCGCGCGGCGGCGGCAGCTCCAGCAGCAGCTCCGGAGACGCGGAGGCGGGCTCCCCGCCCGGCGAGCCGGTGCTCCGTCCCGCCGCCCGCTTCTGAGCCGCGCTGCACCTCGCTCGGACGCAGGCTGCACCCGCTGCACCCGCTGCACCCGCTGCACCTGCAACAGCGCGCAGCACGCAGTCGCCGCGCTCGAGACGGCGGCGGCTCGTGCAGACTGAATTTGTTTTAGGTCTAGATTGTAATTATCCGTCAAATTCGCCAACGGAATGTGCCGGTTGTATAGTAAGTAACAAATGAAAATATAATAAAAATAAATTTTCAGTTCCATTCTTTCTGTGCAGTTATTGAACAGCGGAATCGGCAAATTCGCTGATTCTATCGACTGATCCCTTGACAATTAATAAAATGAGTTATTACTAGTGAACTTGTAGCTCACGACGCGTGTCATCCACTAGTCGCGCACGGGACCTACCCACTACCCACTACGCACTATCCACTACCGCGGCGGTGCTGCCATACGAGATACAAGATACAACCATATGAGAAATACATATATACACATACATCGGCTTATTCATGAAAGATGCGGTGTCCCTAGATGCTGTTACTCAAGTCGTATGTTTTCATGGTGTTATATGTTCTTAAATTCCTGATTTTAATATTATTCGATACCGATTCGTGACTGTTTTCATATCATTCGAAAAATTAGCACCGATATATGTTGCAGCTTCCTTCCGCGAGGATTCTTTTGTTTAATTTTAGCAACAAAGACTTTAGTTAACAGTCACCGATAGTAAAATCTCAGCGCCGCAGGATTTCTTTAACTGGAGTTACTTCGCAGAATACCTTCTTTACGTCATTATAGTAAATACCAAAGAATTCATTATAAGCGGCGCGGGGCAAGCGCTCCGACGTCAGTCGCACGTCGGATGATATTCAGATTCAGTGCCACCCAACTATAGTTGAGCGCACTACGAGTGAATATTCTTCACCTTTGAATCGTCATTATCGTCGTTGTCGGAGCTCGGGTTCTGCGACGGTGACGGTGCTAAAATAACGACTGGATATAAACCGTGAGAAAACAAATGTGTCCGCCCGCCGACATCCGATCGATGCGGCGAGCGGGCTCCGAGCGGGCACCGGGCGGGCGACGGGCGGGCGTCTGCGCTCTTGCTTGTTCCCGTGTCTGCGGGTGGCGCGCGGGTGCGAGCGGGACGCAGGGCGGGGGTGCGGGCGGCGCGCGGGTGCGAGCGGGAGGCACGATGTCCGCGCGCTTGCTTGCCGCCGCGCGTGCCTGCTTGTCGGCGTGTCCGCTGCGCGCGCTCGCCGCGATGTGACGCGTCCGCCGCCGCCGCCGCCGCCCGCCCGCAGATTGGACATGTCAAAGGCAGAGCAGCTCGCGGAAGTCGGCAGGCTCGTCGACTCCAACCAAGCCGACGACCGTAAAATAATTAGATTGGTCAAAGAGAGAAAATTGCTGTACGCGCGCAACAACATGCCCATCGCCAGCTATTGCACGCAGGCGAAGAGACTGTGGGAGGACGTCGCCCGGGAGATGGGGTGGAGTGGTAAATGAAAACGCGGCGGATAATATTTATGTGGAATGTTACAGGAACGGAGAGGAGATAGATGTCAATGTATTGCGATATGATTTCAGTAGGCGAGGTCCGCAGAAAGTGGTCCCACATCCGCAACTCGTACTCGCGGCACCTGCGCAACGAGCTGCAGGGCGCGCGCACGGGCCGCGGCCGCGCCGTGTCGCGCTGGTACCTCGCCGACGAGCTGCACTTCCTGCGGGAGCACATGGCGACTGACACGTAAGCGATCTGCTTTCTAATCAATTCATTAATTTATTTCGCGATTGAAATGATTCAAGTTGCGTGTAAACGCTATTCCTGCGAGTGATTAAAATGAATGACACGTTTCAGGAGAGCCTCTCCTTATTCGCCGTATGCGCCTACATTTCTGGAAATGGACATCGGAGAGTCCTCTAATGCGGAGCAAGTGGACGTGAAACCGTTCATCGCTAATCCGTGGTTTTCTCTAAACCCGCAAAGCGGCGCGCGTGTCGCGGAGGCGGCGGGCGAGCCGGCGCTGCACGCGGACAGACCGGACCCGCTCTGCTGCCGCGACTTCGCCTCCGACGAGAACTCTTCCTATTTCCAATTCTTTCGGGGTATATATACTGACTATCAGGAATTATCCGCTAAGAAGCGAAGGTTCTTTAAACGTCAATGTTTAAATTTCTTACACGATTTGCTGGACGAAGAGGAAGAGCCGCGCGCGCCCGCTTGCTGCCAGCGCGATGCAGTCAATCTCTCTAACTCCGCACAAGCGAGTGACGACGAGAAAGAAACGACGCCCAATGAAGGTTATTGCATTCTACCTTCCGACTGACTGTGATATATTATTTTTTTAAATAAATAATATACAGAGATAATCACACAGTTTACTACTCAGGTGCACGTAATTTTATTTATTCAATTGTTTTACGAGCTTCGAACTTGATACCGCACCGTCTTCGAGTTATCGATCCGGCGATGGAGCCGCGCCCGCCACACATACACGCACACACACACGCACGCATACACACGTATACACACTACATGCAGGATTTAATTTAATAAAGGAAATCACTAGTTGGGAAATCAACCACCCCAAGGAAAACTGAATATTAAGTAAAGAGACGAAATTTACTCGAGAATGGCTTTTTATATATTCGTATTTCTTTATGTTTGTATTATTACAAATTTCAACAGTCTTTATGTAACAATAAAGGCCTCTGAATGACTGCAATTTTGAAGTTATAATTTTCTCGTTTACCACAGATCAAATAGACATTAATAGTGTAAGTCGCGATCTGTAACTATGAACAGAACTTGATGGTATAATTAAATTAAAGATTTGAGAAAATTATAGTTTTCTTTACATGTTTACACTGTATCTTTTCTTTACACACACACACCCGCGCGCGCACACACACTTGTATAGTCAACAGCACACAGCACGTGTCCACTGGTAAGGTACAAAGTACTGTCAAACGATTGTCAACCGGGTTCAATTAGAATAAGAGAAGGCGGTGAATTTCTTAAGAAGCAGCGGCGGTGCCGTCGGTTGGAACGACAAACTTGAGTTTCTGAAAAACACTACTTTGTTTTAATTCTTAACATACTTGTTCAGTACAGGAGTACTCAATACTCATTAACAAAAAAATTCTTTGTCACCAGTGTTTTTTTTACCATTTTAGCTTTATGAGGACCCTCGCAGGATAGTGACCTTCCATTCTTCCATCATCCAACATCAACTTTCACTACGACACACCTTGTAGCACTGGTTGTGCTACTTATCTTTGATTTGGCTCCTCGAATGCGATCCTGCCTGATGGAAAGTGGATATGCTATGAAGGTGCAAAGCGCTCTAGTCTAGAAGAAACTTATTATTCACTCCTCACTAAGGACGCCCGCGTAACACCTGGGTAACTAGGTAGGAATGGTGAAATAATGTTAAAGCAGTTGTTGTTCGAATTTGTTCATTTATTTATATTTGTATGTTGCTATGAAATAAACGTGTTCGACGCTGTGTACAAATAGTATCCGTGTACAGGAGAACCAACCGAACTGACAGAGATTCATTCGCGTTTACTTTCCACTGGCATATACACTACAATGGATATCGTTAGCGATGGCTATATATATCTGCTGCGATATATCTTTATATATCACTTGTGAAAATGCGCGCGACACGCGGCAAGTTCACGGGCGGGCGCTGCAGACTGCCGCCCGGCTGACAGAAATGACGGCGGAATGACCGAAAATAACGTGACTTCAGGGTCACTTTGGACGTGAGCGCGCGCGACTGTGACCGTGGCGACAGGAGCAGAGCGTGCACGTGCGCAGTACAGGAGCGCGCTCCCGCTCCAACACCAGGGTGCAAACATTGCTGCGCTGCGCTCTCAAGAGCCTCCTAGTTAGTGTAGTAGTGTGATACTGAGACGAGAGAGCAACACACACAATGTGAATATGTGTGTGTATGTGTGGCGTATGTCATCCGAATGTCGTTGCGCTGCCAAAACTAAATCACAAACCAATGCGTGCCTGTCCTGCCTTAGCAGCCGAACAGTACCCTGAAAATACTTTCTTACAAATTATTAGGTTTCAATTTGTCGCGTTTCTGTGCCGAAATTTATTTAAAATTTTCTTTAACGTGATACGTTTCTCATTAATAAGATTTTATTACGAAACTGATATGAGGGAACTTGCAATTGCTCGCGGCGCCGCAGAGGCGCGCTCTCGCTGTACTTTCTGTTCGTGCACTTTTGCCATATTTTCCGTTAACAAACATTTCTTGAAACTAAACTGCACTGGACTGGTTTGATTTTCGTCTTCTTTTTTTAGTTTCCATGTGCTTCGGCTTTAATACATTATCGAGATTTTGAAAATACGTCTGAAGCAAACCGGAGCGCAGTGCTCGCTCACGCTGCTCAGCGACAACAAGGCAAGCTGTGCTACCGGATATCCAGCACGAGCACAGCACTAGGGACGTAAATGTGTTTAAGTAATACCTATACTTTTCTACCTGAGCAATTCTATGGATAAACATTAAAAAGTCGTTTCTCTAATGCAGAAACATGCTCGGAAAATGATTTTGTGGTAAAACGAGTTATGGTGACTTTTAAACAGCTCCTTATTGTTTTCACCTAAGCTCTATAACAGAAGCCTCCAAATCTTATTTTCTACATAGAATTCAGTAAACTAATTCTTTTTGTTATAATGGTTTTCGAAATCAGCGTTCATTGCTCGTCTGCACTCCGTTACAAAGAACCTACCAATATGGCGTAACCCCGGCGCCTGCTCACTACTCTGCTGCAGTCCCAGTGTCCAGTGTGACACTGTGCGACACGCGCACGAGCACGTCCACGACGTCAGCAGAAGTGACGCATCCTCGCCTGCGACTTACACATTAACACTTACATAAATCGTTTGTAATGACACCGTTCCCTAAGTGTGCATATGTAAATAGGTGTCCTTGTTCACTGTCAAGGTCGCGGCCGATCGATACGGAGCGCTGTGCCGCCCCCCGCCCCCCGCCACCTGCACAGAGGGAGAGGGCGAGAAAGTGGGAGAGGTGTGAGGGACTAAAGCATTGTTTACAAAATTTACGAATTATGAATAAAAATTGTTAAAAAGGCAGTATTTATTGCACCTCTCACTTAAACTACGAGTGACTTATAAAATATAAAATTAAGTGAACACAGAACATCTTCAGGCAAGTCGCAGTCGAGTCCGAATGGAACTGGAGCACGTTACAATAAGACGTCGAGGTGTAGAGGTGTCGGTCTCGTCTAGTACAGGCCGCACGTCCATTTTATACGGTTTTAATTTTTTCGGTTCAGTTTTCAGCGCGCGGAGGAGTCAACTTAAAACCGAAATTCCATAAGGTGCGCGGCGAGGAGTCGGCAGGCGGCTGCAGGTGACAGGGTCAGCTCAGCCGCTACGTGTCGTAATGAGTCGGCGCCGTCTCGTTCTCGTGCTCCTGCTCGGTTGCCAGCAGCGCGTCGAGCACCAGCCTCTTGACGCGGTTGCGGTACCTGGCCGGCAGTCTGCGCGCACTCTGGCAGACGCTGGCGAAAAACAGCTCCAGGGAGTCGCCGTCCGCGCCGCTCGGCTCCCACACCTGCGGCTCCTGTTCCACTTCCGACTGTATTTCTGCCTCATCAAACTTGATATCGCCTTTCGCAGAAGCACCTTCGCTCCTGCTGTTTTTCATAATCCATTAAAAATATATTTCGACATGAACAAACTTTCGTGATCTACTTATTCCATTATTAATACTGTAACAAAGTAAACTTAAACTGTTGCATACGAACAACTTTTTGCTGAAAATCATTGAACTGAATCAAAACATAGGCAAACCAATAACCGCTGTAATCGTTATTTGTTTGAAAGCAGCACGAGCTTTGGCCTGTATAAAGTATAAAGTCAATAAGGAGAGAGGTAGAGTGGGTGGGTGCGTGCGTGCGTGCGTACCTGCGGATCAGCATGTGCGGCAGTACGAAGGACATGCGGCTCTGGAAGCGCCACTTCTTGCACGGCTGGCCGCTCTTGGTGGTGGCGCCCTTGCGGCTCTTCTTGGTGGCCTGCCGCATCGAGTCGCGCAGTATCTTCCACTCCCGTTTCAGCACCTCGGCTGCCACACAAATTGTCAATTTACATTCCACCCCATATAAAGTTAAGCTCAGTTATAAAATTTATTCACTCCATCCATCCGAGTCGTAGTTTAAAAGCGTGGGCGTAGGCGTGAGCGCGACTGCAGCTGTGTGCACGCACACTGCACGCGCGGGCTCGTAACGCCGCCCTCCCGCCTGTGCACAAGCACAACACAGCACTGTGCAAACATTACTGTGTTTCTGTTTGTAAGCTGTCGTAGGTAGTGAAGTTATGAGATCTCGAGATATTATCACACACGCACGTCCCGCTTGTCCCATCGCGTTGGCGCGACGGAACCGGGACGAGGATGAGGCCTAATTATATAAACATAACGAAGGCATCGACGTGGAAGCGCAATGGGCGCGAGGGACGCAAGCGGCGCAGGGGTGGAGGGCTGTTGCACACAGAAGGCAAGCGACTGACAGTGAGCGCCGAGGCGGCGGGAGATCTCCGCCCAGCAGCGGTCGCGCGCGTCCACGTCGCGGTGGTGCTCGTGCCGCGTGTCGTACAGCACCGGGCACCGCTTCACCTCGTCGATCAGCCGCTCGCGGAACTCGTGCGAGCCGGACATGACGCCGCCGCGATACTGCGCGATACTGCGCTGTACTGCGCGATACTGTGCGATGTCGCTACACGCCGAGCGAGCGGGACGCGGGGCGCGGCGGGGCGCGGGGCGGGGCGACGGGCGCGATGCGACGTTGCCGCACCGCGTGTAACGTTGCGAGGTATCGCGCGGGAGCTCCGACGTGCACTTGAAGCGCAACGGCGACTCCCGACAAAGTATCGCCGCGTAACCTGCGCAGCGTGGACGGTGTTATGCATGTACACGCAATAAATCGACAAACTGAAACAAAATTTCATATGGGAAAATAATAATTGATTTAAACTACGAGTCTATGTTTACAATACAGATACATTTAATTCAATCTATTCATACTAAACACGCGCAGCTTCGCCGTGCACCGCGTGCGCCCGTCTCTGCGGAGGGAAGCAGCGCGACGTGTCGGGTGGGTGGCGCAGGTGGCAGCCGGCGGAGCAGGTTGCGGTCGCGGCGGGTGTGCTCTCTGTATCCAGCACGACACTCGCGTATCCATCACTCGAACCGGGTTGCCGGTGCTGCTGGTGCAAGTAGGGTAGCGCGGACGCGTTTGAGCGATGGCCGGTCTGTCTACTGTTACCTTTAAACACTTGGCGCAGAATCGGAATCTCGTTCGTGAGTTCCTCGTAAGTTTTGTCATCCGAGCTCTTTATAAACTCGAGATCCGCGTTAGACGCGTACTCCTGCCGGTCTCGAAAGCGCGACGACGACGATGGCGCCGAATTTTTCAGTGATATTGTTACTAAAAATTAACAGCAAAAGCTTCGTAAATAATAAACTAAAAGCTATTCCGCGGCGAACGCGATGGCTGACAGTGAAGTCTCTTTCTTACGCGAGCGATAAGCACGAGCTCCCGTAAACTCTTTACAGTCCAATGCTTAGACTTCGGCGAACTCCTTGAATTAGATGGCGTTAAATGTACGGCCAGTGCGAGTTCGCTGCCGATGCGAACTGAACCCGCGAACGATTTCACAGATTTTTAGTATTTCACAAAAAAATCCTGAAGTTGTTAAGTTTTTAGACTAAAATTATATGAAGAAGTAAATAAACTAGCATCACACTAACTGATTCTGAACAGATCAGATAGATTTGTATTTGAGTTCTGGAAAGCCGGCAGCGGTTAACGTTACTGTACTTGCGATGCATCAAGTTTGACATTATATGGAATAATTCAATACTAGAAGGCTAAATCGTTAATATCATCGCCCTGCGGCAATATATAGCTGAACTTAGGCCGCTCCCAAGATCGTTACTTAGCGCGACCTTCGGTAATAGGCATCCAATTGTTTTTTTACAGAAAGCGTTCGCTAATGTTGGGCACTCGATCAGGTGAATCACGACATATGGATTCCATTCCATTCCTGATTCCAATATTGTATTGGCATTTATAAGATATCTCTTTATCACCTCTTCGTACGGCAGCAACGGCGAGTCTTTGAAGCCCAGGAGAATATATTAGAAAAACGCGTCGCACAGTGTGGTGCCGCCACCTATCCAAATACATATTTGCCGTCGCTTCATTCAACATTTCAAAATTGCTCACTTTAGCCATAAATTTATTTATTTTCGGCATCTTCTGCAATTTTCTCAAAGTTCTAATGAAAAACTACGTTAAATTGTTTTGATTTGTTGACGTCGGTAGTTGCAACTGTCGTTACTAGATGGCGCTAGTCAGGGGTCCAGAGTCCTTAGACGCCGCATTTTATCGCTGAATAGCTGAAATGTTGCTAGTATTACATACAAATCGACAAAATGTGTGTTATACATGGATAGTTCCCGGATACCGGATTCTTGAACTCTGACTCCGATGAAGCTGTTGCGATTCCATCTAGCTTGGTCGTAGCTAATGTGGTTCTAAGAAAATAATACAAAATATTCCCGTATCCAAGAAGCCGCTGTTTCCTTTTGGCCCGTCGTCTCATCGCCTCTCCGCTCCTCGTCTCTGATGGGAGAGTGATATCTCTAGAGTGCGCTGCGCCACGCCATCCCATAGAAAGGCTGCACGCGCTCGCTTCCAAGATCGTGCTGAAAATATGCCTTCACGACCACCGCGCCCCCGCACCCCTGCACCCCCGCACCGCTACCGGAGAATGGCTCTGGTAAATGTGTGGAATTTTGTGCGTGTACTAAGGTGTGTATGCAAAAAGATGATACCGGTTAAAGTCACGATAATTACGTTGGTCTTATGTGGAGGCACTGTGTGGCCGAGCTCGTGTTACTGATCTCTTTTTAGCAATAGAAGGAATGTGCTCATGATGAAAGCAGCAATTCCTGCAGAATGTACGGTCAGAGTGTAATACCTCCGAGGAATGGATAGTCGAAGAGGGAGAGTTGAGCCAGCAGCGAGCGTCGCTTGTGCGCGGATTTGAAGGAACTGAACTTAGAGCTGAAATTCAGAGCCTTGCTTATGTTTAGATTAATATTGATTCACTATTTTTTGTAGATCAGTCGCCGAGACAGAGGCTGTCGGAACGAGACAGCACGAACCGGAACGAGTCGGAGCGCCCGGAACAGGCCGGAATAGGTCGGAACAGAACGAAAGGCAGCGGGAATTTAATAAGATACTCGGTATATCGCTTGCAGGCAATGAGCACAAACCTGTACGCCGGCACACGGATCGATTCGGCGCCGCGCACGTCCAATATTGAACCTTGTACCGCGGCAGTAAGGTCGCGTCTGGCGCACCGCTAGCACCATTTCCGTTCGCGTGTTGCTAGGAGGCTCAGCTACTGCGACGGAATCGCAAACCTTCTGTAGAAAAAATAACTCTATTAGCATTTCACTTGAAACACCGTGTAATTCCAACTCCGCTGCTACATACCTCCATCCCTGTTCACAATTTGCAGCGACCGCACGGGCGTCCTCTAATGGACATAAAAATGTTTCGGTTTCGTCAGCTGCTCTTTCGTTTAGTAGCTCGCAATAGATAATGATTAACGCTGTTTCTTAATTTATATTAACGACAGAATTTAATAACAAATTGCAAATTGTTGTTAAACATATTTTGCCTTTAAAGCTTTTGTTTAAATTATGAAACAATTACGTGAGTTACTGCACCGCTCCGCATCGGACGCGCACCGGCCGCGGCGGACGGCGACAAGCAACGTATCAAATTGTTAAGAAAATCTACTCTCAAAAGGTTGGCGACGCCGTGCCGCCGCCATAAATGCAGTCGCCCCCCGCTTGTGAGCGCGCGCATGCATGTGTGCGTGGGGCAGCTTGGCGGTGTGTGCGCACTCGGTCACGTAGGCCCGACGGGAACTCGGTATCACTGTCGAGTCATGGGGACAAGAGATTCTATCGGGGGCGTATCCTTTGTTCTCCGGCCGTGGTTTTTTAGTTAGATTTGATGAAAATTATTTAACAAACTTCTTTCTACTCAAAGTGTGTCTCAGTAACTCGATTGCAATCACATGTCTGTCTCGAGGCACGCGGAACAGTCGCTCAACATCGGAGGACCAGTCCACGCACTAACGTTCACAAAATTTTACTTCACCTAGCATTATATTTTACA
>DWIB01000161.1:0-13653 GCA_018248155.1 Cressida cressida
AAATAAAAAAGTGGGTAAATAAAAATACTAAGTTTATTATGGGCAAAATATATCTATTTACATTTGATAATGCTGGTATGAACAATATTTTTTTAAAAGTAATTAATAATGAAACTGAACAATTTGGACACTGTATATTTAGGCTCATTTTATAAAATACTGAAATAAAACAGATATTGTGTGGCCCCATGTTTATAAATTACATTACACATAATTTAAATGTTATTTTTTGAAAATGGTGAACTTAAGAAAATTTATAATCATGGTAAAATGTAGCCAGACCAAAGAAACTTGTACAGATTGTATTGGAATGATAGATGAAGAGAATGTTATGTAAACAAATTATATCAATTTATCTATTTTTTATTTAAACTGGGATATAGGGTTCACCTAAATTAATCTAATATTATCATTGTTTTAAAAAATTGGTATACATAATGTGATGAATTGTTTTATAAATTTAATATGTACTTGGAAATTTATCAAACATATGTTTATGACAAACATATTAATGTTAAACTATATACAGAGCTTTGTTCAACTATTTGCCAAATCTTTTGAATTGTAAATAAAAAATTGTTTAATTCATTATTTCACATCCAATTATTTTCTGAAAATAAGGTTAAAAAATATCTATCTATATTACATTGATTTTTTATTAATAGCATGTTGACACCTAATTTTATTTTTTATGGTAAAAAATATGTTTCCAACTTGTACAATGCTTGTTAAAAATTCATATTAAAACATAAGTAGATATAAAGCTCTAATATGATGAGACCAATTCATTACATGATCTTACATAATTTTTTTAATACAAGAAATAATAAAACCTAATTCCTTAGTGGTACACAATTAACCTATATGCAACATTTCCCATTTCATAGATCATACATCGCATAATTTTTATATAATAAGGGTACAATCATACACATAAGCTATGTTTTTGTGATAACCTTATGTAATATTTGGAGTTTTCTTTCATTTCATTCTTTTAATCGTTATAATTTGAGATTGTTCAACCCAGCACATACGACTAACACTCAAGATTGCAGCAAGTATTGCATGGTGGTTACAGTGGAAACTATAAATAGAAAGTAAACAGAACTACGCAGAAGGAATCTAACACCACAAAATTTTGTTTTATGGAAGTTTTGCATACTGTACACAATAGAGACTGCACTGAAATTTCTTTAGTTATTTTACATTTGTTGTCAATATACAATATTCATGTTTTACCTTGTAGCAATAACTTAAAAGGTTACATTTATAATGGTAAACTTTTTCTGCCAAGGTAGCTTGAAGTTCTGCTAGGGTTGTGCAATATTTTTCTCAATATTTGAGCTTACTATAAGCGACATCCCAGGCATGCTGCCACGGCATACAGTCACTGGCAACATTTCTTCACATTCTTGGTTTTGGTACCTTTTATGTTTACTATATCATTTGCTGTAACATTTTGTCTCTCCTTCATTTCCAATTTTGATCTGAGTACCTGTGTGATTGATACACAATTTGTTTACATATTAGTAATATTAGGAAAAGCGAGTAGTATTGTTATCTATTATTTAAATTACTATATATGTAAAAGTAGTAGTATATCTATGTAAAGAATTTACTAGTCTTTGTTACCAGATACTGCCTAATGAGGTTCCAGCACAGCACCTAAATCTGCTGCCAAACATCAATGTGTATTACTGTTTCACGCTGAAGGGGGTTGGAGCTAATGAAATTACTGGGGTAACGGGACTTAACATTTAATGTCCCACAACGACAGGTGCTTTATGTACCATTTTAATTAGTGCCATATAGTTATAGATAAGTATAACATTTACCATCAAATCAATACCACATTTGTCTTATTACTTACTTAGTATAAAAAAGCCCAGACTAAAAATAAAAGATAATGTTCGACAGTAATTACTATTTGTTATTAAAAACAAAAATTACATTAATATTTGGATCCTCATTAATCACCTTATTTAAAGGAGTTATTTTACAAACCCATTAATTACAAAAATTAACTCATGCAATATCTTTGGATATCAGTGCCTAATAGATTAACCTATATATTCTTATTAAATATATATATTTGTTATAAAACCAAAAAAGAAATTTACCATTTTTGTGATTGTAAGGAACATTTCTTCAACATTGATGTTTTCTTTAGCACTAGTTTCAAATAAAGGGATGTTCATTTGGTTAGCAAACCTTTGGGCATCCTCAGTAACCACTACTTTCCTCGAGGGGCAGTCATTTTTATTGCCAACTGGAAATAAATTAGATATTAGTAACAGAATATCAATTATTTTATGCACTTTTAAAGAAACAAGCAGGAAACTGAATTAATTTCTGAATCTTTTCATAAAGTTAGGTCTGTTTTGTTACAAAATTGTTATTTTAGAACAAAAGTAATTAAAACTATCTTTGTAAATAAGATAAATCTGTAATTTCCACATCGAGTTTTAGACAAAACTAATCATTTATAAAAATCGTTAAGATACTACATAATTACTTCAGCATTTTTGAAATTTGTATACACGACAATTTTATTTTAGGTATTTCCTGGAAGTGTGATATTTATTATTAGTTTTCTAATAATAATTCTGTTTAAATATCTAACACCTCTTTAAAAGCACTCACCTAGAACTTTGTTTACGACATCACAATTTTGTTCAATCTCATGCAGCCACCTCTTTACATTAGCAAAGGACTCCCCATTTGTAACATCGTATACAACGATGACGCCGTGAGTTCCTCTGTAGTAGGTACTCGTAATCGTTCTGAACCTCTCCTGCCCTGCTGTGTCCCATATCTGTAGCTTCACTCTTTCACCATTTATCTCTAAAGTCCGTATTTTGAAATCAACACCTATAGTCGTAATGTAACTACCGGAGAATGTATTGTCAGCAAAACGCAGGAGAAGACAGCTTTTACCGACACCTGTAATACGGGAACTTTTATATACAGCACAGAAATGACATTAGGAAGTAATAACACTACTTGCGAACACAGGCCTCGCCCACTCACCACTGTCACCGATAATCAGCAATTTAAACAGGTGATCAAATTCACGTGCCATTGCTTGTTCTATATGTGCACTTTTCTAATTGGTCATGTGTTCGCTATTTCCTTTAATCGGTGCACAACTTTTACTATAGAAATATTGAATAGACGCATGCCGTAAAACGTTACGTTTGCGTCACTTTACAAAACGTCCGCCATCATTATCTTTCTTTTCTACGTTCCTATCTAAGCTTTAATTTGACGTATATACTTAATAGCAAAAACTGTAATAGTTCCCAATTATAAGGTATTTGATTTCGTTAACTTAAAACTTTACCTTTTACCTTAAGTAATATTTGATTTGTCTATATTAAAGTTAATTGCAAAAATTAAATTTTTCATTTCTAAATTTATTTAAAATTTGGTGCGAATACTAAACTTGTTTTATCTAAGTTTTTATAATATCTTTTGTAATTATTGTTATACAAGAAATTCTAATTTTTTTTAATAAAATTTAAAACTCTCCTTGTTTGTGCCTTTGTCATTGCATAAATTCTTTTTAATGTGTCATGATCGGGATTCATCAAACTGTCAAACGAAAGTAGGTGTGGTGTAAAGGCAGTGGTTTCAATACATTTATAACAATGTCGGCTACTTTAAAACCTTATTTAACTGCTGTACGCCATACTTTAACTTCAGCAATGTGTCTAGAACATTTTTCATCACAAGTAGTAGAAAGATACAATAAGCCCGAAGTTGAAGTAAGGACGAGTGAAGAACTCTTATTGAATCCGGTAATAATTTCCCGCAATGCTAACGAGAAAGTTTTAATCGAATCATCGATAAATTCAATACGCGTAAGCATTATGATCAAACAGGCCGATGAAATAGAGAAGATTTTATGTAAAAAGTTTATGAGGTTCATGATGATGCGAGCGGAAAACTTTATCGTCCTTCGCCGGAAACCGGTGGATGGCTATCATATCAGTTTCCTGATTACCAATTTCCATACTGAACAAATGTATAAACATAAATTGGTCGATTTTGTGATATATTTCATGGAGGAGATTGATAAGGAAATAAGTGAGATGAAGCTTGCTGTGAATGCTCGCGCCAGAATATGTTCAGAAGAATTCTTGAAAAGGTTTTAACTGTTTAAATAAGTGACTATTCTATATAATTTCTTATAAACTTATGTTAAATATCTCTTTCAAAACATAAATAATAAAACTGGTAACAGTATTTTCCAAATATAAATTAATGCTTTAAATATTTAAAAATAGTGTTTTAAATATAGTTTGTAAGTGAAAATACCTTCCAGTGTAATTTTGATTATATGAAAACTGAAACAATATGTAATAAAACATAAGATGTAAAACATTTTTAACAAATTGAATAAAAGAAAATATCTAAATATATAAAATAATTAATAAAAGCATGTATATGATTTTTAGTAAATTTGATATAAAAGTGATTGTTTAGCAACATTCCTTTTCATAAAAAATTACATAGTGCATGGACTAAATATTTTCAAAAAACGGTTATGAAAAGGTTATAGGTGTAATTATGATTAAGTAATAATAACTGTTATTTGTCCTTCATGCTGCATTTTTTACTTAATAATAATGTAAAGCAGTGTATTTAGATTATGTAAACAACTTATGATTTATATTTTCCTGTTTGTTACAGTTAATAATCATTCTGTTTTTGTAATTACACACATATCATACAAATTTGTGGGAATGGGCTTATTTAAATTTTGCAAGTCCTTCAACGACTGAAAAATAATGTAAATACTCAGTATTATTACTGTCAATTACAGCAAAAGTAAAGTTTATTTGGATGTCTGTTATTTTAACAAAGTATGAATTAAGTTTGTTACTTATCCGGTATATGAAATTTGTTTTTATGCAGATAAAATGTAACAATATAAATTAAACCAAGCTGACAAATAGTATGTCTTTATTTAACATTCAAAATAAATCATTGCAATTGTATTAGTTTTAATTTGCAATTACTCATCAAATCATGTCATTAAGTACTTCTGAAATGAGACATGCCAAAAACTGTTTTGAGATTTTCAAAATTATTTCAAAACATTAAACACTTACAAATAAATTGCTTCTAAAGTTAAAAGAACTATCTCCTTTTTACTTTGGTTAAAAAATAGATTTTACTTTTCATTAGAAAATTACTAACATTTAAAATTATTTATCTGTGGTATATTTTATCTAAAACCCTTGATTATGAAAATAGAAAACAAAGGAAACATCTTGAGTTAATTGTATTAAAAATATTTAATTCTTTGACTTGGCAGTACGTAATGTGAAACCTTCTCCTTTGAAAGCTTGAAAAGGTTCTGCCGGTGCTTCCTCTTTGGCACTAGGTGGACGGGAATTTCTTATAAATCTCAGAGTTCCAATAACAAAATCATAATCTGGAATTCCACGTACATAGGCCTGTGAAATAAATCAGTAATGAGTCATTGTCATCTTAACTTAATTATAACCGCCAGTGAACATATTCCAGCAGATCTATGGACATGTAGATACCCTGCTTTTTGGAGCCAGAGATATTGACATTGATTTTCATGGTTTAATGGTGGATTCTTTTGGTGGTGATGCTCAACTTTTCAACATTGCCTCATCTCCATTTGGAACTATACTGTACAAAACTCCTCTGCAGTGACTACTAACCATAAATCCATTATACTTCTGTATATTCCTTTATTGCACTTACTTAGGCCTCCAAATTGTAAAAATTGTGTTTAAAAAATCTATCATTAAATAAAATTACTACAAATTAAAATTAAGATTATAAAATTTTTAAAAGTGATATATTATTGTATACATTAATTAAAAAATAAGGTTTACCTGTCTAGCCTGCACATTTTGTAGTTCTGATTCACTTTCACTATTTAACTTTTTCTTTTTACCATCCAGCCTGTTACCCTCTCCACTAAAAGCAACAAAACCGCTGGGTTCTGGCATCATCACAGAAAGATCTTCATCCATACTTGTCACAGAAGTACCATCTGCAGCTCTAGAAATGTGTTCCTCTTCTTTATATCCAACAGGAGGTGCAAATTCAACCTGAAATTATTTGAGATTAATATTAATTTAAGTATATAGTAGTACCCCGGACAGTTTCTAAGTAGGGGAAGAAGACTACTGCTGTTCATCTAATTCACTCCATCCTAAAGTACAGAAAGAATAAAACAGGGAGGAAAGGAAACTGTTATGGGAGGCCATTGTCGAAAGGCAAAGTGTCATGGTAAGATCCTTTCAGTATCTGAATACAGGCTAATATTAATATAATATGTTAGCTTTGATGTTAAAATGGAAAAAAATCTTTAAAATAACTATTTGCTAACATGGAAAATTGTAAAGTGAGATGTTTACTTACATTCATATCACATTCAATGATTATCACAGCATTTCCGGGTTTAGTTTCTAATACACACAGCTCATAGACTTTGGAGTTATACTTAATCGCAATAACATCACCAGTTGTTAAGCAGGAAAAGTTTCTTAGACAGTTTTCTAGAACTGAAATAGAGTTTTTGTTAATAATATTTTAGAGTTTGCTCTAAAGTAATTAGACAAATATTCCACGTTAGCTTTGGAAATCATTAAAATACAATTATTTCAATAACAGTTCCAATTTGTTACCAGTATAACAGATTTGATGCCGGTGTACTAGTTCATCCAATGTCAGTTTCTGTTTTATTTAAATATAAAAACCTAAACATCTTCAGTTTTTAGGTTGATCAATAACTACACTGCAGATTGCTAAAATGTCTCCATTCAAATAAATACTTTAATTTAGGTTCATTATTATGAAATAATGCTAATCTTGATTGAACATTACCTGCTTTAGGATTTGTGATATCCAAGAAATCTTCAGATAATGGCTGAAACTTTGAAAATGTTGCAACTGGCAGAGAGACATTTTCAATTTTTACCATCGCTCCTTCTTCAAGTACCAAGTTTGCCATCATCTGTTTATAACGAAAAGTATTGGGTAGTTTTAGAAAGTTGCTTAGTTTTTGATAGACAAAACATTTATTTGCATTTTTTCAAACCCAAATTCATAGTTACAATCAACAAGTACTCAGGAAAACTCATGAGGATTTGCTATTTCCTTCCAAGACAACAGATCATACAGGGATAAAAACAAAGACATTTGCCTTATCAAATAACCTCTCCCAACTTGTTAAGGAAGCAAATAGGGTGCCCAATGTTAAGAGCTATACCATCAACTCGTTGGACCACTGGCTAACAACAGATCCTATCAGATCAGAGAGACAGGGTTGAAGTCTCCTACTGTGTAAGTGCTTCCCTCTGACCAATGTGTTGAAATCTATGGAAAATTATTCTCTTAATAAAAATAAAATTCCTTGCTGTCCATTTAGTTGATACTCAGCTGTATGCATTCATAATAAGGCTGTTGACTGAAGGTGAGACTAGTCTGTGTGAGGTCATCTGTGGCTGACGACTATAGTTGATGCTAGTACTGGAAAAGTTAAATGGAGTTATGGAAGCATTAGAGTTTAGAATTTGTAATACAAACCCAATGTGGCAGATACACTTTTCCTTCATCAGCAACAAATTCCAAAACACCACAATGTGTAACCCTCTTTGATACCCTATTTGTAAGTTTAAAAATCATTGGGTATTCAACGTTTAGCCTTGTTAACAGCTCCAGAGCTGAAGGTGGCATAATAACTGTAAAATATTAATTTAAATCAAATTTCTTAACGTTTTATAGAATAAATAAAATGACATTTACATGACACTATAAGACATCTTTCGTGCCATTTCATTGTCGTAATCTTTTTCTTAAACTTACTTTTTCCACCTCGTTCTACGTCTTGTCTTTCATGTCCAGGTAACATAGAAACCGAAAAACAATAGTAAGCCAAGCTAAAAGGTCTTGACATCTCGTGAAACATGTTTAAACCGAACTGCAACTAAAAATGTGTACATTAAGTGGATAAGAAACATATTTACATAATTTTTTAAGTTTCAAATATGTACCATTGTGAATAGAGGGTGAAATAATTTTCTAAATCAATATATGCAAATCATTCACAAATTTCAAGTCAATTTTGATATCAAGCAATCGCTTAAATGTCATTGACAAACATTAGTGTTTCTAGTTATTATATGAATATATTTATAAATAGTTACAAATAATTGGGACTAAAATAGAATTTGAACATAATTTTGTTAAAGAACATGGTTAATTTTGTCTTATTTATTAGACGTTCTGACAAAGCAATAATTGGCGTTTTGAGTGGATTTTGTTTTTAGTCAATTGACTATTAAATAACTTCATACTCACTTAACGTAGAGCTAAATACCAAGTTATTTATTAAATTTGAATTTTTGTTGTAATGAAATTTTAGCCTGAAAACATCTTTTTAGATAAAATAGTTACATGAACTAAAATAATGACATGTTATTAGTAATCATTAAATTAAATACTTTTTTAATGACTCCATATACATTAAAAATTTACTGTCTACGAATGAATGTCCTGGAGGTGTAGATTGGCAACATTAACCATTTACTATCCTTTTCTATCTAGTAATCGTTGATCGGTCATTTTATTTCATTCATTTGTATATGTGGCAGCCGCGGGTGCATAATTCGTCGATTCTTGTTACAAATAAAAAATAAAATTTTCTTATTTTGTCTTCATGTAGAATCTAAGAAATTTAGTGAGTACTTAAAGATTTAGTTTAAAAAAATGGTTCTTTTTATGGTTGTAGAGTCATTGTCATTTTCTTTCAAACATGAATGAACGCCATGTTGATTGTCAAAGGTGTTTTTGGAACGGATGAGCCTTCGCTAGATTGAGTTTTGTGTTAATTTTACAGGATCCGCGATATCTAAGGATCGTTGTAAAGTCGGTTTCATTTATATAAAGTAAAGAGTTTCGCAGCCATGGCACAAATTTTACCTATACGTTTCCAAGAGCATTTACAGGTAAGTACGCCCATCGGCGTTTATTGGTTTTGTGAGTAGTGGTTCATTTTCACAAAAAATGTACTGTATGTAATTAGTTAGTGGTAAATAAAGGTCCAGAACATAGGTAGAGGATTTTTCATTGAATGGGTGGTAAAAGAAATGACATTGCGCAATTATCTATAGTGACAGCTCCACCCCCTACTCTCCCCATGGAGATATACCGGTATTGATCTTTTACGTTCCCTTTAGATCATATGATTCGCTCAATACTAGATATATATTTAGGTCAAATATTTTCTACATTATTCTATTTAATAATAATGTTACATTATAGGATGAAGCCTGAATAAGCTTTAGTATAATTTGATTACTACCCTTGTACGAAGATTAAAATGTTTATCTAGTAAGATTCTTATCAGTTTATCTTATAAGTAAAAATGAAATTTACCCACATTATACTTAATAAATATTTTATGATTTTCACAATCAAGTTATTTATTGTAAAATAATTCAAATAAGTACTTTTATTTAATTAACATCTGATACTACCTCCTATTCTCTTCCTAATAGCATCTGTTTTTTTTTTCTTTACATTATTATTTTATTTCTTATATTGTAGAATTCTGAAAATAATTCCCTATGGAAATTTTTAATTTTGCGTGATTAATAATTTAATGTTCTGTAATATTATTTATTTTTTTGCTACTATACTTTTTATGACTATCCTTTTAGGTAAGAAAATTCTTTTTTATATTTATCAAGCTATGATGTTAAAATCATGCTGTAATATTTTATTCTAAACTACAATTAAAATGTATTTACTATTTTAAAGAGAGTCAATGTAATTTATATTAAAAGCATCATGGCTATTGCAGCTCACAAATGTTGGAATTAATCCAGCATCAATTACATTCAACACTCTCACCATGGAGTCGGATAAGTTCATCTGTGTCAGAGAGAAAGTTGGTGATACCTCGGAGGTTGTTATTATCGATATGGCAGATCCAACCAATCCTATCAGGAGGCCAATCAGTGCTGATTCCGCCATCATGAATCCAGCAAGCAAAGTCATTGCTCTTAAAGGGAAAGCTGGAGTTGAAGGTAAGTCTATATTTTAGATGTTACATAACACTAATTAAAACTTTAAAAATATTTTGCATTTATTTTGTATTTACATATAAGGGCATTAAATAGCTAATTATTTTGACTAGTTCAATTGTGAGTCTAAATTATATTGAAAAAGATATATTTATGCCTATGTTCAAATAGACATACTTTTTTAATAAAAGTGAGATTTGTAGTTTTTTCCAATTGGAATGTTATTTGAACTTTATGATATTGATTAGTGAAAAGGTAAGGATTAATTTGTATCTTTTTAATTTATCAATGGACTTCTGCATTATTACAGCCAGCACACTCTTTTTGTCAAAAAGTAATATCTCTGAGTATTGCTGGCCATGTCACTATGTCAAATAAAAAAATTAAATTTGAATAAACTATTCAATAACAATTTCTTTCTTACAAATATAACAATTGTTATTTCAATTTTGATTATTTTATTGGTCATTAAACAGTAATAAAATTTATTAATATTTCCTTTAATAATATCTTCATATTTATTTAGGAGGTACCACCGCAGCGCCTGTTTCCGTCGCGTAGTGTTACTCGAACTTTACTCTGTTCCGGTCTAAAGGGCTTTTTAGTTAGCGAAATTACTGGGGTGACGAGACTAAAATCTTATGTCCTGGAGCGAAGGGTGTAATGTGTGGTGTATGGACTATTGTTACTAATGCCACATTTTCAAGGATGAACGTGTTATTTACCATCAGATATAACGTTTCCCTTGTCTCGTCGCTTATTTATTATTAAAAAAAAATTGATTACATCAAATGTAGCCTGACTTGGGATTTCTCGCGTGACGCAACGCAATGATGACTCATTTTGTCTTAACATCTTTATTCTTGACCCAAAACAAAAGGCTTACTACGGAAGCGGTGATAATGTAACGCGTTATCCATGTTACAGTATTTCGTTTTTTTTTTATTCAACTGGAGGATGATACAAGCGCGATGTTAGGATAGTATATATATACTATACTCGTCACCGGAAGACTGAAGATAATAAGATTCTTTACTCCAGCATTGCACCTAAATTTGCTATTAGTTTTCATTTTTAACCAGGTGGTGGGGTTTTGTTTCCCCTAACCGCCTGAAGAGGTCACACTACTACTCCACCGCTCCCACTTCTCCGCCCTCGTATATTCTATATATATATCCGAATTGAAAGGCGTTATAGCTAGTGAAATTGGTGGGGGTTCGGAAATTAACATCCTTTTTTTACCTCTGACATTGTCAAGGGTTTTATCTATTAGTTTTGGTATTTTTATTTCTTTTTCTTCAGTTTTAAAATTGATCCTCATACATATTACGTATACATTATTACTTTTTGATAATTCTATTGTTAAATTAACACTTGGTTTTGAATGTGGAGATAACATTCAATCACACAAAGTATAAATACAACAATATCAATATTTCTCGATTCATTTGCATTTTTTGGACAATGTACTTCAAACACACAATACATTATACAATGCGAATTACAATGATTTCAATATTTACAGATTGATAATTGCAGTAAAAGCATAACTTAACTTACACGTTACATTTTATAAGTTAATATAACATTACTTAACGGTTAAAATAACTCACTTGCAATTCAATAAGATAATAAAGGTTGTGTACCAAGATAACTAACGCCACATTATTATGGGCGAGTGTATGATTTACCATCAGGTAAACGTCTTGCAAATCTCGTTGCTTAGTTTACTAAAAAAAAAATACTTTTTATGATTTGTTAGGAGATACTGTCTAGTAAGGTTGCCGCAACGCCTATTTGTGCCGTCAAACAGTAGTGCTAGAACATTACTGTGTTCCTGTCTGATGCTATAGCTAGGGAAATTACTGTGGTAACGGAACTTTTGTCCTTGTCTCATGTCTGCGGCGGACTTAATAAATCTTATAAGATCTTGAATTTGAAAAAAAAAATGCAGTATCTTTTGTTAGATACAAGAATAAAAGTATATATTAATTATTGGCACAACATAAAATTATATTACATAAATGACCTAGATTTTCAGGTTCCAATTTTTGGCACGATTTGTCCTCATTCCGTAGGAATAAGGCTTGGCTTTTGTGCCTTATGTAATGGGAGTGTAGCCTACTTTGCTTTATGCTATAATTCAATTCATTTGTGGATGCGTGTATATTATTTTAAATGATGTTTCAGTACCTAAAGTTATAAAAAATTAAAGTTAAAAAACATTTCATGTGTTCGTTGGAGGAACCAGACCGTTGATTCTCACTCTTCGTCGAGCGTACTTGTCCCCAGTTTAAATAATAAATAGAGTATAAAATACTCATTTGTCTTTATTTTCTATTGTGTTAGGGTTCTAACGGAAATTTTGTCAATTACACTTGGTAGGATGGACAGATTTTTTTCTTACCCTAGAAGGTTTCACTCTTCTCTCGAAGACTACCGCGTCTTAATTGGGGACGGTAACACTTACGCCGGCAGACTCTTCCATACCCTCGCTGTTTGCATGTGAGCCGTTTTTATACTCCCGATGGTAGAGAGCCAGTGGTATTATATATATTATAACTTATTATTATATTGTTATTAGAGATAAAACCAATAATTTAATTTATATTCAGATAGCAACAACGTTTCTAAATGATTAACCAGCGCATTGATCTCTTACTATATATATATCAAATTACTGATAATGTCAGTGCAGTATTGAAAATGGTGTGCGTACAGTTTTAAAAAAAATATTCCGGCAGTAGACTTTATATCGAAATATGTAAGACCACGTGAAGGATTGTTTTTAATTTACACTTTTTTTATCGATCTTACTGCTACTGACGCTGTAATATCATGTCTATTGATAATCAATGATGAACACATTAGCGTTCATAAATTGGTCTTACTTGCTACACACCTTGTTTTGTATACGAATTGTGATACCGCCACACTTATTAGCAAAAGTTATAGGAGTAGCTGTTGTCCTTTTCCTTCAGTTGTACCTCCATATAACACGCCCCCGCTTTTATTTATTTCACGAATGACGACACGAAGCACTACTCACCTGATAGTAAATGATACACTTGGCTATAACAAAAAAATATTAGGATGTTATTCACAACGTCACATAGTAGTCGTCGCCTCAAGACATAACGTTAAGTCTAATAAATTTACCAGTTATATAACCTTTTGAGTTAGAACATAGTAAACTTTATAAATACTGTTTACTACCAATAGAGATTTTCCCTGTAAGATTGACTCCATAAGAGATACTGAGTATCGTAAGGTCACTTACATAGTGTTAAAGATTGTTAGAATATGTAAATGGCAATGGAAGATGCATATACCTTGAAGAACTGATTGCAGATGAGTAGGTCTTATGAATGTTGCGATTATGGATAAACTATTCACTATATATAATGGAGATCTATCACAATTGGATCTAGGTGATAAGTTCATATATAAATTTCGGTCCTTATGTTACTAGCAATGCCATCCTTTGTAAATAGTGCAACTACCTAGTTCCTTATTTTATGCATTTTATATAGGATATCTGATCAATTAATTATTCATTGTATAATTTTTTTTT
>DWIB01000162.1:0-13629 GCA_018248155.1 Cressida cressida
CCGACCGCCCATTTTATTAAGACTATTATATATACAGTACGCACACTAATAATGCTGATGTCAACAAAATCTCATAAGAGTTTAAAAAAATTTATGTGCGGAATTTTTCAACGGGCCGGATAAAATTAGCAAAAGGGCCGGATCCGGCCCGCGGGCCGGCTTTTGCCCACACCTGCACTAGATAATGTGACTGCGTTATCTAATTTATACAACTGTTGAAAACGTGGCATCTCTCTTTCACGACATCAATAAATCGACTACTTGTTTTATTGGGGCAGGTTACATGGGAAGTGGAAGGCGGCGAAGTAACGGAGGGAGGGTCTTTGTGGGCGCTGGCGCTCGAGGCGATCTGTGCTCTGCTGCGGGACGGTCCGCACCGTGCTTTCAACCAGCAACAAGCCGCGCGCGCCGATCTGCTGAGGCACCTGCTACTCGCTTGCAAGGTGCTCCCCTCTATACATTTCACAATTCTTACTTTATAGCGCTCTTAATTTCAATAAAGTGTACGAATGTTCTCAGGAGCGCTTCCTCAACTCCGACAGTGGACCGCTGAGCACATCCGCTAGCAACAGCCTAGTGGAGCTAGTGCGTGCTCTAATGGGCACTCCGCCTCTACTTTGCCACCTGGCACAGCTCTGCGACTTTCTGTTGCTGATGCACCAGGTGTGAACTTGCCTCAACTCTAATCTCCGCCTTAACTTTTCCTTCTACTCGCTGAAAATATTAAATAATTAAAATCTCTTTACATTGAATTAAATCTGCACAAAAATCAACTGCAATACTAATACTAAAAATAAATGTATACTCCACAGGCTAGTGACACTTTTGTGACACATTCTCGCGCAAACTTCTACTTTTTGCTCACCGCGGAAACACCAGAAACTAGTGAATTCAACTTCCTCACGTTCATCAACAAACGCAGGAGCAAAGAGTACAAATTAAACAAAACCTTCATGAAACTCGCCATCAATGATTCTTGTGGCGACAACCAGGCAACTGGTGAGCAGGTCTGCTCCACGGTGCGCGAGGTGCGCGATGTGTCGCCCCCTGCACATGACGTACTACTCGAAGACACCGGCGCGGAGAACGCCTCGGAGGAGGGCACACACATCGCCAAAGAAATGAAAAGCTTCATCAATGAACAAATCAAAGGGGGAAGGTAATTAATGAATGTACTTGTTGTAGGTCTCTATTGCCTTAGACCGTCTAGGTAAGTGCCACAGAGACTCCAATTTCTGCCGCGATACAGGTGTGCGAAAACATCACTATTTTAAGGAAATTTGGGCTAACAAGACTAAACATCTTATGTCCAGACGATGAGCAGCATAATGTGGTATTGTGTATACCACCTTAACTATCGCCACTAGCTATGAGAAGGCGTTTCGGTTACCATAACATGAACGTCTCGATAGTCTTTTCGCTTACAAAAATAAAATAAGAATGTGTGTTTATTTTTGATACGAAATACAAAAGCAGTTAACATTTTTGAAATAGCGTTGTTTGTGTTTATTTTTTTATATTCGGTGTACCTATTATATTCATCATAATCATTATCATCATTCGCCTACAAACGGTCACTGTAAGGGACTAGGTTTCCACCATAATGTCTACTCAAACTGATACTGCGATATTTATTAATTTAAATAAAAATGACAATAATAAGTGAAAATATTTTAAACAGGAAAGAAAACAGAAAAGCTACCCATCGCAATGGAAATGCTATTGGTAAGTCGCGTTTTATTTGGTTTAGGTGCGACAAGTAAAGGTGTCGTTATGTGTTCGGTTGCGGGCAGGTGCGGCGGAAGAGGGCGCAGGAACCGGCGCGGATACGCTCAACGGGTACGTTCTGGTGGACGAGGATGAGCTGCGGCACACCACCGTCGAGCTATACACGGGCGGCATCTATCAACAGGTAGATGCTTTTCCGCCTTCGCAACTTCCTTTTATTTTGACCTATATTTTTGCCTTTGTATCTAATACAGAAACGCGTCGTTGGGGCCAAATTATTATGTAATTCCCATGTATGGCACAGAGGCGGGTGCGCGCGGGGGCGGAGCCGGGCTGGACTGCGTGTGCCGGGCTATTGCTACTATTGCGGGACTCACTAGCGGCGCTTCCCGAGCACTTGCTGGCGCAGGTCATACGATAACTAATCTACTTCTGTAACACTATCAAAATTAGTTCATTATCATCGCCTATCAAAAATTTCTTGCAACTTTTATGCTGTCCCTCTCTATCCATCTACCGTCAGTGATTACAAATCATTTTATTGCTGCTGCAATGAATATTTTATAATCATTGCAGCAAGCTGTGTGCGGGCCGGTGCAGGCCGAGAATCTGGTGGTGCTCGCCAATCACCGAACGGCGTGCGTACGGGCGGCGGTCGTCCGCTGTGTGTGCGCACTGCAACGCCGCGCACCGCACGCGTTGCTCGCCACTGCTGCCGCCGGACACTACTACATGCACCTTGCTGACCAGGTATATCTGGGCATACACTCACTTCACTATTAAAACATTTTAACAGAACTTATTAATGCTTGTATGGCATTGTGGCTAAACACTTAAGTTATAATACATACAGATATTCGTAGTTCGATTCTATGGCATAATTTATGAAGTTGCATCGGTTGTAGGGTTTTTCAACAAACCCGGACCATAATTTACAGTCACACAATACTGACTGTCACTTAATATGTGAGTAAAGGTTAAATGCAAGCCTCCTGCTGAAAAAATCCACACCTCGTGGAAGTCTAAAACAGATTCTAGAAATTCTACAACTTAATATGATTCACCAATATTAAATTTATTATCTTTTCGTTACAATTACAAATACATTCTGTCATAGATATCCTTGTATCCGGGGTCATGGGAACTTGCAACTGCGTGCGCTGCTCTTCTTACAAAGTGCGACGTTCCACTAGAAGATCAGCTCGATGTATGTCACACCTAATGGCTTTTTTAACAATTTAATGAAATAGAGAATGTAATATACACTTAGTTTTAGTTTAGCATGTGAAATAATTTCTTGCGATAAAGCTTCGCATGAGTGATATTGAGCAGAACATTCACTTCGTGGTCTACAATGCATCTGCCCATAACAATGCAGTGCTCCGATTATCGAGATGTGAAGGCAATATTATTCCTTGAGACAACGCATTACTCCGGATAGATTCATTGCTCCCTGTCAAAAAGAAAATTAGCAACTACTTTGGATATTTACACATTGCATTTGACGCCGCGTTGTTTGTTATTTTCCGCCTACTGTACAAGTTTCAATTTTGTATCTGCTATGCTATTTTCAGGACGACATTTGGGTGGACATCAGTGAGGAGGCAGCTCATCGCGCTGCGCCCCTGCTCGCGCTGCTGCCGGCATGCCTGCATTCAGTACCGCTCGCACACAACGTGGCGCTATTGCTGCGTCGGCTCTTGCACAAAGTAACGTCGCATCCTGCATTCCTGTAACAATACATTCGCGGTGTCTCGGAAAAATAGATATTGATTATTACTTACTATCGGATTACAGGTTTCTCTAAAGGCCATAACGGAGTTGGCGCTGGTGGAGGTGGTGGTGCGATGTATTCGCGACGTGGGACACATGGACTCCGAATTCGAGGGCCGCGAACTACTGGTGGAGGACTTGTATGAGCTGTTAAACAGAGTGGCCATAAAGGCGCTAGCCAACAACCACAGCATGCAGGTCTTGTGAATTTAAATATATATATATATGAAAGCTTATTATAAATTAATTGAATAAAATGAATTTGTATATTAAAAAACGCCAATTGACAGGATTCTGAAGCCAAATTCCATGTCAACTTTCAACCTTGTTTTTAATAAATATTTAATTAATTAATATAATGAACTATTTTTCCACTGATTTAAAAAAATATATATATTATTTGTTTAATCCTTCCTATTGCCCTTTAAAATTAGGGTTTTACCATTCCACTGGAAAATTTGTAGTACATAAATGTAAAAAGAAAACTTGAAAAAATATTCATTAACAAGAAATGTGTATTAAAACTATAATAAAAAGAGTGCCGAGTGGTAATCGCGGTACATTTGTTTTTTTTATTATTATTTGGCTCTACAGACAGTGGTGGATATCCACCTGTTGCTCCGGTATATAGGGACAGCGGCTAGGGGACGATCAGCCGGCGCAGTGCGGCGGTTGGCCCGCAGCGCGGAGGGTGCACTCTTCACTGCGCAGCTCGACCATCTGGAGGCGCGGCTCGACCATTGCGACACCACGCAGAACAAACACACCAACTATTTTGCAAATGGTTAGATCTTTACTCATGTTATAAAAGATTATAGAACTGTAAAACGAAAAAAACGGCTTTTCATACAGTGGGTGGGCATGAACACAGTTACTAAGGTTGTAGCGTGTAAACAATATTAACTTTTATTACAATATTATTAGGGTCATCGCTTCTGCTAAACCAGTACGCTTTACCACCTGGATTGCATCTTATAACAAAATAAAAAATAAGCAAAGTCTTAGTACATTTCTCAAAGATTAACCCAACATTAATGTAAAGTTCTTGACCACCACTTCAGATAGTATGATTTAGTAGTAGAGTAGATTAAGTATGATGAAACGTGACAATAATGTTTTACGTGTGCCGTTCAACAGTGCTGGGCGGCGCAGACGGAGGGCGAGCGCGTGCGGAGCTCAGCTCTCGCTATAGCAGCACGCAGGCGCGCGCGCTCGCGTTCTTGCTGGCGCGTACTCCGCGCGCTCCGCTGCACGCGGACGAGCCGCTCTTCCAGCGACTTCTCGATACACTCCTGCTGGGTAAGTCGTTCATAAAGTAAAAGTGCGTAACGTATTTTAATTTAAAAATACGAATTTAAAATTTTAATCTTAATGGTAATTGCGGATTTCGCTCTGATTTTGATACAATTCGATCTGGAGACCAAGAACTAAGTAGTACAAAAGTAGATAGCCTAAGTAACAGGTGTAAGATATCAGCATTCTACCGACTGCATTTTGGAGTGTATGCTCAGGAGCTGCATGATTAATCCCACCATCGGACGTACAAACATTCGACATACATACATCCCTTCGTCGATATTCAAACGTCGGTGGAACAGTTTGTTGACGTCAATGTTTTCGTCCTGTTAGAACGTAAGAAAAAGAGCGAAAAGTCTTCTTCTGGACTAGTGCGCTTTGTAAATTATTTAGGTTTTATAAATTATTTCCGTTTTCCATCAGGCGGAATCAGTAAAGGACTGACTCTTAAAGCTCTAAAAAATATGTATAATTGAAATAAAATAAATTTATACTAAAATTATTTGTTCAGGCGCTAGTGGATCGGGAGAGCAACGTGCAAAGTGGTGGGCGGGTTGGGGGGCGGAGTGCGCCGCACAGCTACAAGAATTGTTTTGGTGGGCGGCGGCCCCGGCGGCGGGCGCACGGACCTTGCAACCCGTGTTATTGCGCACGCTGTACCGAGCGCCGCGGAGTGCGCTCGCGCATCTCGCACCTAAAGACCCCACTACAATGCGCAAGGTGCACTTACACAAAATATTTTTAATCCATTCATTTTTTGGATTAATATTGTAGTAGAAAACGCTGCAAATATTGGATTGGTAAATAAATAATCCCAATAAGAAGTAAAGATCTAAATTTTTGTTTAGAAATATTACTTCATTCAATTAGAAACTGTCCGTTCTTGTCGATGAGGTTTTCTTTGCCAGTAATTAGGCTTATCAAAAATGAATTATTTTCGTTGCGTTTCAGAAGCGAATCGCATGTAGTAATGCAATATAAAAATATATCGGAAGTGCACGTCTGAAGGCACTAATCCACGTAATTTTTTTACTATATTAAAGACAGAAGTCCAAATAGTAAGAAAAAAATATGGATCGAATGCTTTGTCCATGTAGTCAATCTATCCACATATTGGAAATCATGTAGTTACCAAGCTATTAACCCTTTGCACTCGAGAGGTGACTCTCGCTCGCCATGTGGCTTGATGCAGATACTCGAACTCATTTGGTATATTTGCAATGACTCGATGATGAATGAATACTAGAAAGAATTTTAATATGCGCCTATGAAATTTGGTGTGCTGCGTGGTAAAACACTCCAAGTGCATAGGGTTAATATCATTAGCTAATGTATCAAAAAAGTACTGAAAAGATTGCTTTGGTTAAAGCAAATAGTAAAAGATACAATTGCAAATGTTGGCAGCTTGCTGTGTACCTGCTAATAATGCTACAACATGTCCACGCGGTGGGCGGCGCGGGCGTGGAACTAGCTATCACGGACTGGGTGCGTGGTTGGGCGGTGGCCACACAGGCTGGCCTGGCAGAGCGCTTGCCCAGTGACACGTTACCCACGGAGGCAGAGCGTTTTCTCGCCGATGACGAGGAACGCTGGGCTAAAAACAGAAATGGGCCTAGGCATCGCACGGCAGTCGGCAAGTACGTAGAAAAAAACCACTTCTTTAGTTCTCTGAAAATTATATAGCATAGTCTTATGGACTTT
The DNA here is from genome assembly GCA_018248155.1 of Cressida cressida. Classification (NCBI taxonomy): domain Eukaryota; kingdom Metazoa; phylum Arthropoda; class Insecta; order Lepidoptera; family Papilionidae; genus Cressida; species Cressida cressida. Next base: position 6,499 of record DWIB01000162.1, read on the forward strand.
CTTTAAAACCATGAAAAGCTAAAAAGGGCTTTGTTATGCCTGTAAAATTTAGTTAGTAAAAATATTTTAAGTATCCATATTATGCGTGGTGCTGTATACAACAGGGCAGTGTTCGCGCGCGAGGCTCTCGCAGCGCGCTGCACGGATAGCGCGATGGCGGTGACGCGGCGTGTTGTAGAGGCACAGAATGCGGAGCGCAAAAACTTCTTAGAGCACCTCCGGCGTGCCAATGCGGCCGCCGCCTCCACTGCGCGCCGTTGGTGCCGCCTCGTCGACACGCACACGCATGAGCGCGGTGAGCACTGCCTTTTTGTTTACTTACTTGTCTACAGGTCATACTTCCCAATTCTGCATGGAACTCACACATCAACACTCGGTATCAATAAATTAAGAAATTTTATGTTTAAAGGTGTGTGGCATTGTTCGCGCGGTTGGCCTGCAGCTTGGCAGCTGGACGGCACAGAAGGTCCGGGCCGGGTACGCGTACGTTTGCGTCGCGCACACCTTCGTATTCCAGCGCGTTGTTTCCAGCCTCACGCACGTTATAAGGCAGGCAAGTATTACGTTTTACAATCTTTAGTGTTGTCTACTATTTAGTGTTTGTTACAAGTAGACATATAATATCCAGTAATCAGTGTCTTAACCTTTACGAATATGTAAGTAGAGACGGCGCTGCAGGCCGGTCCGCTGCGCGGTGTGCTCGGCCCTCTGTTGTTCGGTGCGCGGCACGGTGGGCTCGCAGCGCGTCTGCAGCCCACCGAGTGCGTCGCTTTCATGGCGCGCGTCCATCACGTAACGGTGGACATCGAGGTGAATGGCGAGCTCTTACTTAGTGATCGGTTTGTACTTAATTTATTTGACCGCAGAGTCTGTCTATAATTTTAATTAAATTTTCATTGTTTAAGAAGAATTTTAATGTTTTATTGCTCCGTCCAGCCATATCCATTTTGTGCCGGAGTGTCGCGGTGAAGATCCTGATGATGTCCCTGGGAACGGTGACAGTGGCGAGGCCGAGTCATGCGCAGCTCAGTGCTGGGCGTTGAACAGCGTGGTACGCGTTTGTCCGCGACGTTGGTGCCTCCAAGAGCGCGCTGCTGAGCTATTCTTGCTGTCGGGGCACGCACACCTTCTTGCTTTTGCCACCGCAAGCGAACGCGACGCCTTCTTACGCGCACTCGATGCCGCTCACCTGCCCAACAGGTGCGGCTATACATTTATAACATGCGTTTAATATTCGACTTTTAACATTTTACATATTCGCCTCAAATGAATATGTAGAAATTTATTTTTGTTAACAACATATTAAATTTTCGTAAACGGATTTTATGTTGTGGATAGATATACCTCGATATCTCCTTTAAGGAAAGAACAAGAGAGTCTCTCGGAGTTGATGAACCAATGGCGTAACGGCGTCATCACGAACTGGGAATATTTAATGGCTCTGAACGGGCAAGCGGGTCGTTCGTATAACGACTTAATGCAATACCCGGTGCTGCCCTTCATCATCGCGGACTACAACTCCAAGATCCTCGACCTGAACGACCCCACCTCTTTCCGCGATCTCAGCAAACCCATGGCAGTGCAAAATAAAAACAGAGAGCAACATTATATAAATACTTACAATGTAAGTTGTAACTTTGTCAAGTTGTAGACTGTAACACTTTTACTTGTATTATAGTCGTATGTCAAGTACATGTAGTGTATTGTACAAACAGGACCTGAAAGCGGCGCGGCGCGAGGGCTGCAGCCCGCTGCTGTCGCGGCAGCCACACCATTACGCCTCGCTCTACTCCAATTCTGGCGGCGTGCTGCATTACCTGGTGCGCGTGCCGCCTTTCACTGAACTATTCCTCAATTATCAAGGTAAATCGCTTTTTATATTTTCAATATACAACGTATTAATATAACACTAATAGTCATCACAAAATGACAGTGTTAACCTAATTTACTTCTTGTAGAATTCAATTACAACCTTTTATTATCTATTATTGTTGAATGTTGGATACAAGTATTTTTGTTATGAACATTTTGGGTTTTTTTTATATTTATTACTACAATAATGCCGCCAATATAATTACCGCCTGCGTGGACATCAATTGAATACTTGTCTTAAATTTTCATCTCAATAACATTTCCGTAAACTCATATTACTAACTTGAAGAATAGATTAGCTTTAAATTTAAAACACTTCAATCTCTTAAGTTATGCATATTTTACTTAAAAAAAGACAAGAGCCTGAGAAAAGACAAGAAAACAAATTTTTTCAGGCCTGTACTCATATATAACAATTATTCGTCGTAGAAAATTATTCAACATTGATGTTATATAATGAATACAAGAATATCGTAAAATAAAAATCTTTTTTACATTTATCATACCATTTTTCCAAGTGATTTATTAATAAGATATCGTTATGTTTATTACCGTCAGACAACAACTTCGACATGCCGGACCGTACTTTCCATTCACTTGCGACTACCTGGCGGCTCATTACCAATGACTCACCCACTGACGTCAAGGAGCTGATCCCGGAACTTTTCTACCTACCGGAGATGTTTTACAATAATGAAGGTATACAATACTTTTGAAAGTTACATAATGACAACATACGCGATCCCTTGATATTTACAACAGAATTATGTGATTTGTTGTAGAACCGACTACAAATGGCAGCAGTTGTTATCGAAAATTTTATACAATCATGTTAGTCTTTCAGACTTTCAAATATTCATTGGGTTACTGGCCCCAAAAACGAACTAATGATATAAATATCTCAAAATTAAATTGTTAAACACATTGAGAATACACGGGCAGGTCTGGAGCTAGGCGTGCGGCAATGCGGCGCCCGCGTGGACGACGTGGAGCTGCCGCGCTGGGCGGCGGACGCTCGCCTGTTCACGCTGGCGCACCGGCAGGCGCTCGAAGCGCCGCTCGTCACGGAGCGCTTGCCACACTGGATCGACCTTGTGTTTGGCTACAAGCAGACCGGTCAACCCGCCGTCGATGCCATTAACGTGTTCCCCGCATGCGTCAGTACATACACGTTATACACTCAGTCGTCAGTGTATACATATAATACACTCGTTCATATTTTTACCGCATGGCAAATCTGTCAGTAGCATTCTAGCTGCTAAAGTGCCGGATTCAACTAACTTTAATTTCTTTTAACTAAATTTTATCACTAATGAAAAGTTGTTAATTTTTTTAATGAATCATTTACACGTAACTAACAATGTAATTATATTATAACGCCTTCATCAAGTAAACAAATTAAATAAATTAGCGACATCACTCTGGGCGAGAAATCATTAACGTTTACAATTGTATTTCAGACTTACTACGGTTTCGACCCGAATGAGCACGAGGACGAAGTAGACCGCACCGCCGCAGAAGCAATGGTGCGTACGTACGGGCAGACGCCACGCCAGCTGCTGCGCGCGCCGCACCCGCACGCCACATACGACCTCACGCCGCCCGCGCACGTACGTACTGCCTGTCGACATATTTAAATATTTTCTTGCTCGCTTACTATTTGATATAAACGGACGCAATCATATGAGCCTGCTACCTATACAGACAACATTTTTATTACTCATATGGAATTAGTGTTGTATATAAAGCATAAATAAGTTAATTTGTAAGAACAACGTGCAATTAGGTGGAGGTGGTGGCAGGCGTATCAGGCATACGATGGGGTAGATACTGCGGCTCGCCGGCGCTGGGCGCGCCCGCGGTCGCTGCTCGGCGACAGCTCACTAGCGCTGCGCGGCTCGTGCCGCTGCCCGCGCCCCATCAGCGAGCCGCCGCGGCCTGCGCGCTCTTCACTGCGCCGGTGCCACACGGTACACTCTGCCATATTAAACTTTTTAGCCCCCTAACATTGCATTTGTTCAGTTGCTGATCAAATCTATATCTATCTATGTATTTTCTACTATCTTGGCAGGGGAGGACGGCGGGCTCGCGCTCCTGTCGTGGGGCCACGCCGACGGCGCGCTGCGACTCCGCACCCGCCGCGACGGCGCCGCGCAGCCACTGCTGCACGTGCCTGTTCTTGAACAGGTTCATTGCCATTACCTTACATGCTAATGTGACGTTTAATGCGACAGTTAAACCAAAAAATATGTATGATGAAGTTAAAAATTTCGTTTGTTATTTTATTGTTGCATTCGTGTATTTATTTAAGAATGTCCGCAACGAATCATGTTTTTTGAAATTCGAAGGTGTCATTAAAAACTGAGTTTTTAATATTTTCATCTATTTCAACTCATTGTCAAACTGTCTGGGCCTGCGGTTCCTTAAAACCACGTTGTTAAAATCTTACTGCGCCGCTAGTGTGTGTTACAAAATACTTACAAAGATAAGTTTACATCTTTGTAAGTATTTTCAAAATAATTACTAAATCTTAATATAGGCAATAATTTAATTATTTTACTAAGTGATAAGTGTCTGTTACTGGAGACCACCACAGTTGCACAGTAATGTATACAGCATGCACAGGATATTACTGGGGTAAAGGGACAAGCACCATGTGGTGTTGTGTATACCATTTTAACAAAAGCCACTTTTTTATGTGCGAACGTATCTTTTACCGCCAAATGAACATCCCTCACGTCTCGTCGCTTAGTTTATTATAATAAAAATTTTGCCGACTGGATAAATTATCAGGTTTGTTATTTCCATGTTTGTTTGTTAAATGTGATTTTATACTTTTCTGATTCTTTTTCCTGTATATTTAGGGTTTTACTGTTTGTGAACAAAAGGTGAAATGTTTCCCTTTTAAGGGTAAAATATATAACTAATAATCCTCGTGGTGTGTGCAGGTGACACAGGTGCGCACGACGTGCATGGTGGGGTCGGTGGGCGCGTGCCCGTGGGCAGCTTTCGTAGGTCTGTCGTCGGGGCGAGTCCTCGCACTGCGCCCGGAGGCCGACGGTGCACGCTGCTCTGTACGCCAACTGCTCGCGCATCGATCCCCCATTGCAGCGTTATGCGTATGCGCTCGGGCGACGCTTCTCGCTTCCGCCGATGCTACTGGTTTACTGTTGCTATGGGACCTCAACCGGTAGGATTCTACTGTAACAGCTATGGCTGCATCTGGATAAACCTGTTTAATGACGTTATTTCGTATGAGTCTATTTTGTATAAAAAATTTTTCTTCATGATCTGCCCTTTCACAGTCTGACATACATCCGCACGCTGCCGAACCGGGAGCGGCTGCCCGTAACGCAAGTGGCGATTAGCGAGACCTTGAGCGATGTGGCGACAGTGCACGAGCTGCGCGCGGAGTGCCAGCACCGCGACTCGCATGACACGAGCGACGCGACCGGCGGCTGCGACCCTCGAGACGACGCGCCTCTTTCCGCGGACGAGTACGACACCGAGGTGTACGAGAGGGACGCCGCGCACAAGTACCATTCACTGATACGCGTGCACACCGTCAATGGGCGCTTCATCGGTAAGTTATTGCTTACTAATACATTTGTTTAATTTGTCACAGAAGAGTAAGATGTAGAAACAGTGGTAGCTATTGGTGTTTCTTAATCCGAGTTTGTCCCTTATGCGCTATAATTAGTCAAATAGTATTTTGCTTCTATATCAATCTCTGACTAACTGTTATATTCGTTATTGTAAGCATTGGCCAATTGAGTGACAAAGCGACAAGGCTAGCGAAGCGTTCACATCTACTCAATATTCATGCGACTGTCGGTAACAATGAGACACTAGTTAGAATACACGCAACACACGTTGTGTTCTCTAATAGTTTATTAAACCTTTTTTTAAATACCTAAAACACTCTTTAAACAGGTAAAAATAACATTTGGTGTCAGAAATATAACGTAGACAGTCTCCGATCTGATGCTTACTACACATATAGCAATTGTTGTTAGCACGGACCACTATTCAGCGTTGACCAAGCGCCAAAGGATTGAACAGCTTACGCGTGAAAATTTTACGATAAATCCCTTCACTTCTTCAAAAATCTAGTAGAAAGCTTTGTTTCGTGAGCAGTCACCAATTTTCGTATGAACTGGAACGCGGTTTTTATGTACTCCATTCTTATATGTTTGTAGAAATTTGAGCAGGAGCTGTACCACATAAATGGTAAAAAGTTAGGTCTCCACAGGTAGCGTGAAGGTATCGGAGGTAGTGACGTGCATTTGCTACTCCAATGCGCCCGAAGGCGCCAGCGTCAATTGCATAGCGGTGGGGCTGCGGTCTGGCGAAGTGCGCCTCTACAGCAGCTGGGACCTGCGCCCCGTCCGCGCGCTGCCCTCGCCGCCGAGTGCGCCGCCGCTGCTCAGGTGCCGCGCGTTACATTCATATCACAATATTTCTTGTAATGAGTGAGTGTAAGAATAAGTTTATTATTTGCAGCTTGGCGTACAGCGGCGACTCACTGGTACTATTCGCGAGCCACGAGGGCGGGCTGCTGCTGGCCTGGGAGTCTCCGCAGGCACACGCTCGCCCGCACCCGCCGCGCATCGTGCCCGCCACCGCGCTGCTGTGAACACTACTGCACCACACTACACCCCACTACACCACACTACACCACACTACACTACATTGCGCTACCTGTACCCAGTGCTTCTGCACCACTTGGTCTGCACTGCTTTGTCAGACACAACTTTGACATTCCTTAATAAGTTTAGAAAGCTCCAAAATTTACTATTTACTACCTACTTACTATTGATTCGAAGGCGTACAATAAATAATTAAAATGTAATCTTTTAATAAAAGTTTTTAATATATTCGTATCAATTGGAGGAGACCAAAAGGCAACATCAACATAGAAATAATACGTAAATACTGTATTTAGTGTAAAATTTATTTAAATACAATTAGTTTTTATACAAATCAAGCAATTTTTTGAACACAATGGCTAAAAAACGGCCGTGGACACAAGTCCGCCAGCTCACTATCACAAGAGCTATATAAAAAATCCCCTTAAACTTGAACAAATAACATACACTGTCTCCTGTATCTATTACTGTGTAAATCACCTGTTCAGGCTTTTTGTCCGCCACTTATAATGATTTGCTTTCGTATATCATATGAAATTACTATTTAACATAATATCAATATTACCATAAACACTGCCTTGTAATACACTTAAAAAATTCATTAAGCATA